>WEIS01029083.1:68903-87884 GCA_013389965.1 Todus mexicanus
AAAAAGAAAACAAACAAAAAAAAGAAAACCCCAACGAAACCAAACCAAACAAACCCAACCCCAAAACCAAAGCCTTCCCTCCCCACCCTCCCCGGTGCATAAATAGATTTCCTCCCGATGCAAATCCTTGTCTCGGTTACAAGTCACAGGTATAGGAAGTGTTATGAAAAATAATAACCAAAAAAATAAAATAATTAGGTTGCATTTTGTGGGTTTTGGGGTGTTTTGGTTTTTTTTTTAAAAAAAAGAACAATAAAACAATAACATAACGACCATCGGGTTCCACAACTGGGCAGCCGTAAAATCCTGGTGTCCCCAGGGACGGCTCAGACCCGGCCACCAGTGAGCTCCAGCTCTGGGCACACCAAGGTGGGAGCACTGGGATGCTCCTGGTCCCCAGAGAGGTGAGGAATTGCTGCCTCTGGATCTGGCCGCTGGTCCCCAGTGGTGTCCCCACAACCAGTGTAACTGGGATCTGCCCCCAGTTCCACCAGCTGGGGAGCCCACCCCCCCCCGGCCGCCACGCTGGGGGACAGGGAAAGAAACGCGTCATCTCTTCACACTTACAGTCTCTGTATAGTTTATTTTAAATAAATTTGCTTTTAATAAAAGCAGAAAATATATTTTTTTTTTTTTAAATAGTTTTTTCTTCTTCTTCTTTTTTTTTTTCTGATAAATTGGCAAAGAATCTGCTTTCGTAACTCCCGGGCAGGGCTGGCGCCCCCCAAACCCCGCGGAGAGAGCGAGAGCTTAGCGCGAAACATTTTAAACCTCCCCAGAAAAGAAGAGCAAAACCCAAATATAGATATATATTATAAACGTATAATTTCCATAAAACATATATTAAGGCATGTAATATAGCAAAATAAAGGGCCAGCTTTATGAGCTAAGGGGAGGGCAGCGGGAGGCTCGGGAGCGGAGCGGGACGCGGGGCTCCTGGGATCCTACCGGTATTGCTACGATGGGGTGAGCAGGGGATGCAGAGACGGGGGGAGCGCAGGGAAAGGGTCCTGGGGGGTGGCAGGATGAGGCCTGGAGGGAAACAGCCGCAGGATGGACGGTGTCCGGCTCCTCACGCCACCCGCCTCGCCCGTCCCAGCGCTGCCGACTGCACGGCCTCGCGGGGGATGCCACTTTCTGGGGATGCTTCTTTTTTGGGATGCCTCTTTTTGGGGATGCCACTTTCTGGGGATGCCTCTTTCTGGCGATGCCTCTTCTTTGGGATACCACTTTCTGGGGATGCCTCTTTTTTTGGATGCCTCTTTCTGGGGATGCCTCTTTTTTGGGATGCCACTTTCTGGGGATGCCACTTTCTGGGGATGCCTCTTTTTGGGGCAGACCCAGGTTTTTGTTGACCCTCCAGAAAGGTAAAGAAAAAGGTAAAGCTGCTACAGGAGACCCAAAGAAACGGCAGGGGCTGGAGGGCAAGGGCAAGGTCCTGGGGCGAGGCTTTGCCCGGATTTTCAGAGGGGCTGAGATAGCGGGGACAGCAGAGCAGAGGATGAGCCCCGCTGCTGCTGCTGCTTGGCTCCAAGTCCCTTCCCCTTCTCGCCCTCCACAGAGGGAGCCCTGCCGAGCCTGCGGCTCCACCGCCCCATCTCCCACCCATCTCCCACCCACACGGCTCCTCTGCTCCCGTCCAACATCCCCGTCCCTGCTCAGACCTCCCGCTCCGTGCCAGCAGTGCCCCGGGCAGCCCTTGCGCCATCCTGACCCCGAGCACAGGGCTCCCCTGGACACCTCCGTGTCACCCCGAGTCCCATCTCCATCCGTCCTGTCCCCGAGACAGCTCCTCCTTCAGCGTGAGGAGCAATGGGCTGGGCCAGGCTCTGCTGGAGACCTACCCCAGGCCAGACGGGTGCTAAAAGCAGGTCGAGGGCACAGGGAGGGGAAGAGGTGCCCGAGGAGCAGAGATGGAGCCTCCAGGTTCAGTGTAAGGTGGAACCACCACCCGTGGTGAGGGACTGGCCGGTCTCCACCCAGAACAGCCCCTTCACAGACCTTCGGGAGGCCAAAGCACCAGCACGAGGAGCCTTGGGAGTCACTGGGATGGTCGCTGTGCTGGTGACCAAGCTGCTGCTGCTGCTGCTGATGCCCAGTCATCCACACGAGCCTGATGCCCAGGACACCACGGATCGGTCCCTGCCCCAGCGGGCAGCCCAGGGGCTCCTCGGGGACCACGCTCCAGCAGAGAACCTCTCAGCACCCGCACGTCTCCTCCAGGATGGGGCAGAGCAGCCGGTGCTGTCGGCGACACATCTCCTCGCTGGGCCACGCCGGGTGGTCTCGCCGGCGGCGGTGGGAGGGAAAAGGGGTCCAGGAGAACCGAAAATGATGGCAAGAGGTTCGGTGTCACGTCGGGTGCTAAAACGTGGCCCCGTGGAACTTGACGGCGCCGGCAGCAGCCAAGGCTTGAGCTGGAGGGAGAGGAGAGGAGAGCAGGGCTGAGCTATGCGTGAGCTGGCCGGTGGTGGGGTAACCCCTGTGCCCACCCCACGGACGCTTCTCCTGCCCTACTTGGAGGAGAATCTAATGCAGATACAGCTCTACACCCCCAGCTCCTTGGGGGGAACTCAAATCGAGCAGGAGAACGTGGCGGCGTCCCCTCAGTTTGCAGCCACCAACACGGACATGCCAGGGTGGGTGTACCCCAGAGCCTGGTCTTGAGACCTTCACGGATCCCCCTTGCCCACTCTGGGGTCCCTGGATGACCCCACTCAGGGGACTTCGCCTTGAAGGACACTTGCGCTTGGTCCATGAGAGGAGACGGAGCTGACGTGGCTCGGGAGATGTTAGCTGGAGCAAGCAGCGACGGACGGACGCCGGGCACAGAAGAGGCACCCCCCGCCCAGCCGCCTCTCCCCGGGATGGAGGGAGGATGGGGATGAAGGAGGAGAGAGAAGAGGTGCTTACTTCACGGCTCAGACACGCATAAAATGGCTGTTGTCGGCGCCCCGGGATGTTTCAGACGAGAGGGGGTTGGTCGGTGGAGTCGGGGAGGCTGGGGAGGTGGGAGGGCTTGGGGTAGCGCATTGAGCTGGAAACGAGAAATGGGAGAAGGGAATGAGGAACAGCAGCTGCCGGCAGCGGCCAGGGGAAGGAGGCGACCCAGCGAGAGGTTAGCGGAGAGGAGGAGAGGGGGAAAAGAAGGAAAGGAAGGAAAAGGGAAGAGGGGAAGCAAGCGTGGTCAGGACAAACAGCCATGGCAGTGTCCGGCTGCGGCGCGCACACGTGAGCTCCCAGCAGGGCTCCTCATGGACAAGGCACGATGGGGCACCGCACTCGCTCGGGCAGCGCGAGCCATCCTGCAGCCTTGGGAACACCTCTGGCAAAGTGCTGAAACCTGGGTCCAGCCAGAACGGCTGCTCCAGCTCAGGCTGCTGGTGGGGAAGGCAGCCCTGGGCACCGCGGGCAAGACCGGCAGCCCCGGGAGGGCTGTCCCACTGCACAGGGATGCCCTGGCCCAGGACTGATCTGCTCACCTTCCCCTGCTCATAGAATCACAGAAGGCTTTGGGTTGGAAAAGGGACCTTTCAAGTTCATCTGGTCCAACCCTGTCCCTGCAGGGAGCAGGGCCATCTGCAAGCAGAGCAGGTTGCTCACAGCCCCCAACAACCTCCCCTGCAATGGGGACAGGGATGGGGCAGCCACCACCTCTCGGGGCAACCTGGGCCAGGCTCTCCCCACCCTCAGCACCAACAATTTCTCCCTTCTCTCCACTCTCAATCTCCCTCTTTCAGTTCCACCCCATCCCCCTTGTCCTGTCCCCACAGGCCCTGCTCCAAAGTCTGTCCCCATCTTTCTGCCAGGCCCCTTGAAGCCCTGCAAGGCCCCCAGAAGGTCTGCGCGGAGCCTTCTCTTCTCCAGGCTGAACCCCCCCAGCTCTCCCAGCCTGGCCTCCCAGCAGCGGGGTTCCAGCCCTTGGAGCATTTCCGTAGCCCCTTGCTCTTGCTGCCTCTCCAGCCCATTAGCCAGTTCTGCATCCACCCTGCTCTTCCCTCACCCCTCCTGCCCGCTCAGCACTCCCTCTGGTCCCCTCTGCCAGGGGGCTGGCAGGATCCAACCCTCTGTGCCCTCCCCAGGCCTTACCCGAGAGCATGCGGCCGCGGCGAGAGGCCTCAGCAGCCAGCGCACACGAGATCTCGATCCTCTTCTCCTGCTCCTGCAGCTGGGTCTCAGGGTCCTGGGGGGCGTCCACCTCCCCCTCGCCCAGGGGGATGACGTTCTGCAGGCTGCACAGAGCACCCACCGTCAGCACCCACCGTCAGCACCTGTGCCCGGCTTCGATGGCACGAACCCGCGGGGCCGGCGGGTGGCAGGATGCGCCCCGGGATGGCCACAGCAGCCTCACCTGGATTTGGCAATGAGGGTCTTGATCCTTTCCACCTTCTTCTGCTTCTCCTTCATCTCCTCAGGGCTGAGCGGCGTGTCGGGCTCCAGTTCGACGTACCGCTCAGGGATGAGGACTTTGTCCGGCGTGGAGAGCTGAGCACAGCAGCAAGAGCTGAGCATCCCCACTCCAGCACCCTCCCAGCCGTGCCCAGATCCTGACCGACACAGGAGGATGGATCCACCCCCCTGGTGCAGAGGGAGGGGTGCCCAGGCTGCCAGCTCCCCCAGGACTGCTGGTCCTCACCTCCTTGTTGATGTCCACGTCGTAGTGCTGCGGCTCCAGCTCCATCTTGCGCAGCCGGGCGATCTCCTCCTGGGGGGTCTCGTAGACCTTGCCGGGGTCGTCGGAGCGCAGAGCTGCCTCCAGATCCGAGATGTCCACCTCATGGATGCTGCGGTGCCGGCGCACCTGGAAGGGACCCCAGCCCTGCTGAGCCCCCGCGGGATGGCAGATTGTCCCCTGCTCTGTTGGGGAGCTCAGGCAGCTTCCAAACCAAAGGCTGGGGTTGGGAACTCACCACTTTGTAGGAGGTGGGTGTCTTCGTGCCGGGGATCTCGGGCTGCTGGCTGCTGGGGAGCTGCAGGCTGCGCCGCTTCTCCTTCATCGAGCCGCTCTGGTGGCGCTTCATGCGGTCGATCTGCTCCTCCACGCTCATCTTCACCTTCGTCTCGTTGGCAAACACGGCGCTTTTCGGTCTCTCCTGGGAAGAGCCCAGCCCCAGGGTCACGTACCCTCATCTACAGCAGGATCCAGCCCCATCGAGTGCCACAACCCTTTGCACGGGGCTGCTCAGCCTGTTCTTGGGCTGGGGGGAAGCCCAGGGAGGTCTCAAGGAGGTGGATACTGAGATGTGGAGCTGTGCAGGGATGGGATCCCCTGTGTGCTGCCCCAGCCCCATGGGCTGTGATACAGCCCCTCCTTTACCATCCTGGTCCCCAAACCCACTGCCCCAGCCTCCAGCCCCTCAACATGGGCTCAAGTTGCCCCAGGAGAGGGTTAGGTTGGAGCTGAGGAACAATTTCTTGTCCACTGTCAACGGTTGCCCAGGCGTGTCCCAGGCTGCCCAGGGCAGGGGTGGAGTCCCCCTGATCCCTGGAGGGGTTTCCAAGCCGTGGAGATGTGGTGCTGAGGGACACGGGGCAGTGGTGCCCTGGCAGGGCTGGGGGAACGGGTGGACTCGAGCTTAGAGGTTTCTTCCAACCAAACCAACTCTGATCCCACGGTTCTACAACACAAGCCGTACCCGAGAGCTGAGCCCGTTGGCCATGCCGCTGGTGGTCCTCCTTGGCACGCCAGCCGTGGGCACCACCTCCTCCTCTGCCGGAGACTTGGTCCTTGGAGGGACAATGCCCACTGTGGAGTAACCAGAACATCAGACTGAAGCCTCCCAGGGACCAAGGGCACGGTCCCAGCAAGATGCTGGGTGCCCCTGGCAGGCAGGAGGAGCCTGCTGGAGCAGGACCCAACCGTCCCGGCGCCGTACCCTTGTTGAGAGCCGCTTGCTTCTCTGCCTCCTGCTCCTGCCGACCCTGCGGGACCCCCTCGGCTGGGGGCCCGGCGGCTCCCACTCGCTGCAGCTCTTTCTTGCTCTGCTCAAAGCTTGGCTTGGGCTGTGGGAGGGAAGCAGGACCCTGGTGAGCCCCAATCCTGACAGGGGATCCCGCTCTGCCTGGGGACAGAGCTGCTGCTCTGTGCAGCCCAGGGGTGACTCCCAGCCTGCGGATACGCTCCCGAGAGCAGACGGACACACAGACACCACCCAGCAGGTACCAGAGCACCCCAAATGTGTGTGGGAAGAGAGACTGGCAGGGCCAGTGCCAGCCCCACGTGCACACATCCTGACCCCTCCGGCTGCAAGGACACTTGCCCAAACTTGGCTCCTTCCCCTGCTGGGAGCGTGTCTGAGAAATTACCAGGAATTCCCAAATTTGGGGGTGTCCTGCCTGGGCAGGAGCTATGTGAGGGTCAGAGGTTGTCAATATCTCACGGCGGGGAGCGGTGCCACGGAAGGAGAGTGAGAGAGGACAGGGCAGAGGAAAGCAGAGGGGCTGATATCGCGGGCTGCAGCAGCTTTGGGGGCTGCCCAGGAGGAACCGGTCCCTGTCCTGAGAGAGCACGGTGGGTGCAGGGGAGGACCACGGCGAGGCTGCCGAGGGGACAACGCTCATTGTCTGCCTCAAAGAGGGTGAATACCAGCCAAATATGCTGTCTCCTAGCCAAGTGCCACCTCCTCGCTGTCCTGGTCCCCCTGGCAGGGCAGAGGGTGGGCAGCCCCATCGCTCGCCTCATCCTAGCCCCTGCCAGCTGATGTCTCGGGGAGGAAGAATCACAGAATCAACAAGGTTGGAAAAGACCGTAGAGATGATCAAGTCCAACCTGTTACCTGTTACCTATCCTATCACCAACCTATTGCCCAATATCACACCTCATCATCTAATCATCTAAATCATGTCCCTGAGGATGGAGCCGCTGCCGGGGGGGCGGGGCTGCTCTGGAGAGGTGTCGGTACCTGTCCCCTCTTCGCCTCGCTGCCTTGCTGCCAGGAAGGGGAGGTGGGGTACGGCCAGAGCCGGCTCTCGCCGGGGAGCGGAGGAACGGTCGGAGGAGACTCCAGGGGTACGTAGGACTTGGGGAGGGGAGGTCGAGGCGGGCCTGGTTCCTGGGGTGGAGAGGAGCGTGTGAGGCGTGAGAGAAGAGACACTGAGAGAGCCGGGAAGGAAGAGAGAGTTAGAAAAAGACCCAGACGACACGCAAGTGGAAGCGTCGAGCCAAGGAAAGGAGGAGGGAGAGCAGCCGGCGCCGCTCCCCAGGGCTCCATGGGCTCCACGGCCCCTTGCAGAGGGGGACGGAGCTTCCCAGCTCCCGCTGCCAGGCGGGGCTCAGGGGCTGCCCAAGAGAGGGGGTCCTGAGCCCCATAACCAATGTCTCGTTGGCATCGCCTCTGCACAGCCAGGTGGGGATGGCGAGTCCCCAAATTCCACCCTACACATCACGTGGAGGAAGGTGAGACCCCGAGCGAGGGCAGCGAGAGGGGACCGGGCTGGCAGCAGGAGCTGGAGCCGAGCAACTCGCACCCTTCAGGGCTGCCACAGCCCTTGCAAGGATCACAGCTCCTGACGGCACCGGGGGACACCACAGCCCGCGGACACGGCCAACGCAGTGCCCCAGGCAGAGCCATGAGGAAACCCAGCCCTGGGCTGTGCCTGGTGCCCACCCGTCCCCTGAGAGCGAGGGCTTGGGCCAGGCTGGGGACCCGCTGGGGGTACAGGGCTCCCTGGGGCCACCCTGGCTCACTCACCTCGCCTGGTCCTGGCTTGGTGGGCGAGCCCTGGGAGCCGGAGACGAGGGAGAAGGGGCTGAGGGGGCTGGTGAGGCTGGCCGAGCTCAGGGGGCTGGCAGGGCTGTTGGAGCTGTATGTCCCCGAGGGGCCGATGGCCACTGTGGAAAAAAACAGAAATAAATGCGTGTACCGCAGCCTCCATCACCCTGGGCGGGCTCTGCCCATTGCTCAGGCACTGGGGATGCTCCAAGGCATGGCACACTGGAGTTTGCGCTGGGCAAGGGCAGGGACAGACCCTGCTCACCTCTGTGCTTGGCAGTGTCGGTGCCACGGGACGGGTTGTTCTTCCTCAGCCCCTCCATCACGTCCTGGATCCGCCAGATCTCCTTCTGGATCTGCCGGTTGAGCATTTCGTTCTGGAAGGGAGCGAAGGCAGGGGTCAGAGCAGCTCCTGCCGCTGCCAGCCCCGCTGCAGCCCAGCCCCGAGCCGAGCTGGGGGGATCCGTGGGCATTCAGCTGAGGGAGACACAGCCCAGGGAGGTCTGACCCATCCCGCCCATGGCTCCCCCTCAGGAACCCCCAGCGACACGGGGAGCACTGGGCTGCACCCCCTCCATGGCATCCAGGTGCCCACGGTTCCGGAACCCCTCTCCCCTTGCCCGTGGCCAAAGCTGGGCATCGAGGGCTGAGCTCACAGCAGCCACTCGCAAACCAGCTCTTGGCAGGCAGAGAGGGATGAAGGAATTGGGGGGTTCACCTCCATGGGGCTGGTAGGGGGGACCCTGGGGATGGGGGGGGTCCTGCTCACCTGGATGTCCAGGTTCAGCTGCTCCCAGAGGTCGTCATGGAGGGTGGACACCTCGCTCTCCAGGCTCTCATACTCGGCTGTGCTGTTCGCCAACGCCTAGGGGGGGTAAGGAGAGGGATTAGAGGGGTTAGGGGGGTAGGTAGAGGGGCTAGGAGGGTAGGTAGAGGGGTTAGGAGGGTAGGCAAAGGGATTAGGGGGGTAGGCAAAGGGATTAGGGGGGTTAGGGGGATAGGTAGAGGGGTTAGGGGGGTAGGTGGAGGGGTTAGGGGAGCTTTGACAGGTTTCTCCCCCTGGCTGGCAGCAGCTGTGGCCAGCGCAGCGTAGGAGCACCCGGCAAAGCAGGAGGATGCTACACGCCAAGCCAGCGAGGGGGTGGCAGTGGGGAGGTACCAGCTCTGCCGTGCCCCAGCTGAGCTGTGCCCATGGGAGTGCCAAGAGCACGCCGGGCACAGCAGTGCCAGAGGTGGAAGCAGGAGCTGAAACAACTCCGGGCACACGTCCCAGCTCAGCACCACAAGGGTTAATTTGCTTTGTCCCCAGGGAGGGACTTTGGCTTGTCTGGGTCCCCACCCAGCCAAGGGGATTTCCCTTCTTGGTTTTCTTTACTGGAAGGATGAAAACGGGTGGCAGAAGGTGGGGGAGCTCTGGAGGAGCCGGTACCGTGGTGGCCTGCGACAGCTCCACGCGGATGTTGATGAGCTGGTTCTGCAGAGACTCCTTCTTGTGCAGCAGCTTCTCCGGGTAGGCTGGTTGGCTCCCGAACATCTCCAGCTCCTGGTGCGTCCCCATCAGGGCGCTCTCCAGGCTCTCCTGGAGGGGGATAGGAGGGACATGAGAGCCTGGCTGGTGCAGGAGCTGCAGTCCCTCTCCTCAACGAGTGCAGCCCTGGGACTGCAGCACGGGCAGAGCATCTCCCCCAGCTCAGAGACATCCCCAGGAGAGCAGGACGTGTGGCTTCCCTGCCTTGAAGACGCTGCCCGGGCACGGCCATCGCTGTGCACCCAGATTCAACCCCGGACAGTCTCCTGAGCTGCTCACCACGTACCTTCTCTGCTCGGAGCTGCTGCACCAGCCTCTCCTGCTCCCGCAGCACCTTGTTCTGCTCACAGAGCTTCCCCAGCAGCTTCTGTCCCCGCGAGGGAAAGAGAAAGGGAGGAGAGGGTGAGAGCCCAGCGATGGGGTGTGTGGGCTGCAAACGGCTCCGTGCTCAGCGGGGATGGAGCCAGGACACAGCCCCAAGAGTTCGATCAACGGGACAACGCGTGGTCCTCAGGAGGGTTTCCAGCCTCCTGCTCTCATTGCAGGGACCTCAGCCCCAGCCAGGGTGACACGGGCCAAATCTGGACACGGGGCAAGCCCAAGCAGCTCAGCTCAGGGGAGGATTTGGTCCCCGAGCAGCACACACCACACTTGGGGCAGCACCAGGTCCCACCCTGGATGCACAGGAGGCTCTTGGCACAGCTCTCTCCATGGGGACAGCAGGAGGGACAGCACAGGAAAGAAAGGGACATGCAGGACAGATGTTTGCTCTTACATCGGTGTCTTGCTCGCTTATCTTGTAGGGGTGCAGCGGCTCCCGGTAGGCCTCCGGGAAGGGTGTCACCTGCAAGCAGAGCGTGGGGTGAGCCCAGCTCCGGGAAGCCTGGGGAAGGGGAGGCAGCTCCTGGCCTCTCTTCCCCAGCCCTTGAGTGGGGAACGAGAGGCAAGGGCCAAGTCTCCAGAGCTGGTGGGTGCTCCCTGAAGCCGGCTCGGTGCTGGCAGCGGTGCGGAGGCAGCGGGTGCTGCAGGATGTCGATGCTGGAGCTCTCCCCCTGGCCCTACCCGCTGGCTCAGGCGAAGGCACAACCACCCTCCTCCTTCCCAAGCCCGGTGCCCATCGGCTGGGCGAGCCACTGGAATTAACTGGAGACAACCTCTCCGCAGGACGCCAAGAGCGGAGTTAAAGAGACGCCTCGTGAATCATTAACTGCCCGGCGCGGAACTGCCACCGTTCCACAGGCAGGGAAACAAAGGCAGAAAGATTAAGCTGCAGTTCCACTTAGCCGAGTGGAAGCACCTATAAATCAGGAGCCTGTTTACCATCCAGCTTCTCCGTGAGTCATTTTCCTTTCCTGGAAATCTAAATTACTAATGGGACCTCACCAATTAAATGCCTCCAAGATCTGGAGATGAAAGGCAGAAGATAGGAGGAAGGGGATCATTATTGCTAGAAAGCAAGATGCTGCTGCAGAGCCACCTGAAACTGCAGGACAATGCAAATCAACCCCAACCTGGGAAACGCTCGGCGAGGCTGGAGGCAGAGCCCTGCGGATGGAGACGCTGCTGCCCCTGGGCAGGGAGCCCGGCCAGCGAGAGCATCTCAGCAGCTCCAGCTTCACCCTCCAGCCTGTGCCTGCTCCCCACGCACAGCAGATGGAAACAGGCACCTTCCCCTCGCCGCAAAACCCAGCGATCGCCCGGCTGCTGAATGCCCGCAGAGCCAGGAGATGCCCTGGGCAGCACCGTGGAGCCCAGGACCCCTCTGCCCTGTGATGGACTGCGGGTCACAGCGACCCAGAGCCACTTCCCAAGGGATGGGACCTGCCTGAGCTTGGAGTTTCAGCCCAACATCAGCAGGGAGAGCCCGATGCTATCGCAGCCCTCTCCGGGCTAGGGAACAGAACGAGCCAGAGCCTCAGGAGGTAAAATGCTGCTTCCTCTCCCTCTTACGGGAGTTATTGCTTTGGTGTAAGAGCCTTGGGCTGGATTCCTGCCCTTCCATCATCCCACACCTTCTCCTTGCCTCCTCAACGCCCAACGGCAGACGGAGGGTGAGCAAAGCACCCGAGTCCAGCCCCAAATGAGGAGGAGAGTTCAGGACCCCCGCGCCCCCACCTTGCGCTCTCGGCGACAAGGATTTACCGGCTTTTAATGGCTCATGGATGGATTAAGCAAAGCCTGTGATGGACTAGCAGGTTCCCCGAGAGCGTGATGTGGCGGAGCCGCGTGGGCGCTGGAGTCTGCATGAGTGGAGATGGCAGGAGGTGACCTCGGGCATGGAGCGCGGGGCGGCTGGCGGGGCTGCCATGCACGAGCCATGCACGGCCCGCTCGGCGGCCGGTGGCTTACTTGCATGTAGAGCTGAGCCCTAGGGGAGGAGGTCTCCACCATCCTGTTGACCATACTGATCAGGGTTTCGCTCTCGCTCATCTGCGGCAGACAGGGAAGGAAAGTTCAGAAGTCAGCGGAGCCGCGCTGGCCTGCTGAGGCGCTCAGGCGCTGTCGGAGCAGCGAGGTGGCTCAGGCCAGGAGCCCACAGGGCATTGGGCTGCAAGATGCCACCTCCAAGAGACGTCCCAGGGGCTTGAGCCATGTGAGGACAGCTGCCTCGGGCTGCTGCTGCTCGGCTCTCTGCGCTCAAGGAGCGGTTGCGCGCCCTTGAAAGCTTTGTTGAGGGGAAAACACAGATAAACCTGAGCCAGCTCCGAGCCGCACACACAGACGCAAGCTGGCACAGAGACACCCGTGAGTGCAGAGCACAGGGAGGTCCCAGCAGACAGACAGACGACCCCCACTCCCGGCACTGACAAACAGCTCAGCACCACTGGGATGGCCTCGCTCAAGGTGCAGACGAGCTCTGAATCACAGAATCACAGANGGCATAGGTGAAGATGACCAAAGCCCGGGGTTGGGGACAGCATTGTCCCCCCTCTCCAGTCCAGCAGCCTTGAGCTGGCTGGGAATGAGACATTCCTGTAGAGACGGCACATTAGAATCATGGAATCGTTTAAGGTTGGAAGAGACCTTTAAGACCATCGAGTCCAACGGTTGTCCCAGCCCTGCCAGGGCACCACTACCCCGTGTCCCTCAGCACCCACATCTCCAGGGATGGGTTTTGCTGCTCCCCAGGGTGCGCAGCCAGCAATGGGCGCAGGGTCCCTTGGTGCTGCTCAAATCAGCAGCACCGGAGCTTCTCCGCTGCCTTTGCTTGAAGAAACGCTGCAGGAGCTCAAAGCCCAGCGTGGACATGAGGCAAGGGAAGCCCCTGGCACCCAGGACCCTCCAGGTCCAAGGGGTGACGGTAGTTTCAGCACAAACCAGGGACCAAACTCCAAATAGGAGCAGGTCAGGAAAGTGGGGCGCAGCTGAGGGAGCCGCCCCCACGCCTGGTACAAGCAAGGAGAGAGCAAATAAAGCAGCAAAGCTGTTTGAAAAGAGACCCTTGACAGCGTCGCTCCGAATTAGCCTCTCCAGAGGTCAGCAGGAGAGGAGGAGGAGGAGGAGGAGGAGATGCAAAGCCTTTTTAGGGAGTGTTTTAAAGAGCCTGGGAGAGCGAGCGCTGCTGCCGATGGCCGTGAAATAATCCAGAGAGCTTTTATTGCAGCGAGTGCTCCTGCCTGTCCTTGGCCCCGCTCCAAGGCAGACACAGATCTTGGCGATTACTGCACCGATGGAGATTTGCAGACTAATGAGATTGTCTCTGGAGCAGCTCCTTTAGCGCAAGCCTGGCTTTTGCAGGCAAGTGCCTGGGCTGCAGCGCTGGCCGACAGCTCCTGGCCGCGGCTTCGACTCCAGCCAGTGCCTGCAGCTCCCACCCCACCGATCCCCAGCCTCTCCCAGCTGGATTGCACTCATCCTGCTCCTGGGAAATCAGCTCCCAGCTTTCCCTCAAATGCCCCTTGGCACGCAAAAACCCGTGAGCTGCTGCTTTGGTGTCGGTGTCGGGGGGTGCCTCACCTTGCACCGAGCCTCTCGCCTTCGAGGAGAAACATGCCACCGAAACCCCCTCGCACCCATCCAGCTCCCCATGGGGGACCAGCTCTGGGAGCCCAGCACTAGCCTGGCTCAGCCCAGCACCAGCTGTGGGGACACAGTGTCCAGCATCCTGCATCCCCAACCTGGCCAGGGGTTTGGAGCTGGCTGCACCCCGGGGGCATCTCCCTGAGGTCTGGGGTACATGAAAAGCTGCCCCAGCTCCCCCCAGAAGATCTCCCCGCCCCCAGCTCCAGCCCACCACACAGAAGGCGCTGTCAGGAGGGATATTTCTGCCAAGCAATGAGCGACCCTACAGACAGGGAGGATGGAAGAAGCGAACCAAAGACAACTCGTGCTGCTTTAATGCCGAGAAGGGTGAGGATGAATGTTAGGGGAAGAGATGCTGCGCTAGGAGGGGAGGGAGGGCACGCCGCTGGGAACAGGGCACACGGGGACGTTAAGCAGCATGAGGCTCGCAGCCAGCTCTGCCTACCTGCTGGTCCAAATACTCTAGGTTTCTTTGCAACTGAAGGTCTAAAAGTTCATCCTACCAGGAGCCAGCAGGCACGCGGCAAGAAAACGAACACACGAAAACATATAAAAGAAGAAGCAAAGCGGTTAGGTGAAGGCTACGGAAAGGAGAAGACCTCTGGGCCGGGAAAGGGAGATGCCTCCCGTGCACAGAGCCAGGAGAGCCGCCGGGGATGTGCCCCATGGGTGGCTGGACCTGCCTCTCCTCCTCCTGGCTCTCCCTCCCGGTGCCTCCCAGGAGTCACCGCAGCCCTTTCCCGGCATCTCCGGCTAGCGAGGATGGATGGCAGCATGGGTGGCTTATGGTAACTCAGAGCTTCTCCCTCCTCCAACAGCCTGTCCTGCCCCACGGTTTTGGGGACCGTGCTCTGCAGGGGGACCTCCCGGCCTCACCCCGCCAACTCCAGCCCCTCAGCGCTCCGAGGGGAAACACAACGTGGGGGGAAAAGCAGCAGCTGTAGCCAAAAAGTGAAGAAGCAAGAGGGGGAGAGGTGCAGGGTGCGCGCCAGCCTCTGCCACAGACCACCCTGGGGGTGACGAGCGCGACCCAGCGTCACAGGGTGTCCAAGGGGATCTGTCCCACTGCCCTTGAGACCCAGGAGCTGCAGGGGAGGGACCGGGAGGGCTTTTCCACAAGGATTTCCTTTGGGTACAGTTGGGAGGGACCAGAGACATCAGGAAAAGGACCTGCAATCCCCAGCTCTGACCCCTAAAGCCGCCCCCGGAGCAGAGCGGATCCTGCTCGGCTGGCTGAGCACGGACCCCACCTCCCCAGTCCACCGGGACTCACCGCCCAGTGCCAGCAGCGTACGTACCATTTTGTCGTGGACGCTGGGGGATGCCGGGTAGTAGGGGTACATTCCCGCGGGGACTGGCCGTCTGTCACCCAGATAGTCGTACTGAGAAGAGAAGAGCCCCCCACCCACCCCAAAAACCAGGCACGTAAGAGGAGCGCGAGGGGCCAGAAAGCACCGGCAAGGGCAGAGCCCAGCCACAGCCAGGCAGGGACAGCAGCGCTCCCCACTCGGAGCACGCCATTCATGGTGACCCTGAGGATCCCCAGGCCCCCATCTCATCCCATCCCATCCCATCCTGTCGCGTCCCGTCGCATCCCGTCCCGCCACATCTCTCTCAGTTTGTGGCACCCAGGAGGGAACAAGCACAACCTGGGTGGCTTTGCAGGATGCCGAGGGGGGAGCTAAAGCCACCAGCTGCTGCAAGCCGCGGATTTGGGGGTGTTTCGAGGCCAGGCTGTGCACGTAGAAGGGACAAGCTGTGCTGCAGCATCCCTGCCCTGCCCTTCCCAGCCAGGGTCCCCCCTCCAGCCCCAAGCGTTTACCTTTGGTGAGCTGATGGAGCGCCTCATCATGAAGGTGGTGGGGTCGGCGTAAATCTCCTCTCCCCGGGGCGGCAGCCGCTCGAAGCGGGCGCTGGGCGAGCGGACCGGGGAGTAAACCCGTGCCCGGCTGTAGGATCCTTGGCTGGGCGAGCGCGGCACGGAGCGGGAGCGGGGCTGCAGCGACATCCGTCGCAGGGAGCCCGAGGCTGCATCCACCTCGTCCAAATAAGCCGGTTGCCTCCCAGGCCCGGGTAGCCAGAGGGGGATGTCTTGCCGGCCAAAGCCGGGGTGTTCCTTCCAGTCGCGGAGCTGGTAGGTGCCCCCGTTGCGGAAGGAAAGCCGCTTGTCCTCCAGAGCCCAGGGAGGGCTCACCCGCTCGTAGGCGGGCATGGAGCAGATGCTGTCGGGGCGCACCCCGGGCGGGTAGTACTGGTAGTCCTCGGGGTACTGGGGTGAGTAGGGTGAGTAGTAGTCGGGTACCCGGCGAGATACGGGGTAAAATCTGGTGGGGCTGGAGCAAGAAATAGAGCTGTGAGAGCCAGGCTGGTGGTGCCCGGTCCCTCGCTTTGCATCTAGGGGGGCAACGACAGCCTCAGAGCGCGCAGCTCTAGCCTCAGAGTCCAGAAAGCTGGTGGGCTGCCATCCCTCCTCCCAGCGACCCCGTGGCGGCCTCTGCTCCAAAATCCACCCTGCTCAGTTTTGCAGGGTGTCCCACCCGCAGCACAAGGAGATTTTCTGACCCCAGGAGGGGGTCATAGAATCATAGAATAATTAAGGCTGGAGAAGACCTCTTGGATCATCGAGTCCAGCCTATGACCTACCACCACCACTCAGCTAAACCCTGCCACTAAGTGTGGCATCCAGTCTGGCCTTAAACCCCTCCAGGGACGGTGACTCCACCACCTCCCTGGGCAGCCCATTCCAGGGTTTTATCCCCCTTTCTGTGAGGAAGAGCTTCCCAACATCCAACCTAAACCTCCCCTGGTGCAGCTTCAGGCCGTGCCCTCTTGTCCTGTCACAAATTGCCTGGGAGAAGAGCCCATCCCCCTCCTGCCTACACCTTCCCTTCAGGTGGTTGTAGAGAGTGAGAAGGTCCCCTCTGAGCCTCCTCTTCTCCAGGCTGAACAGCCCCAGTTCCCTCAGCCTCTCGTCATAAGATTTCCCTTCCAGTCCCTTCATGAGTCTGGTCGTGATAAAACAGATGGAAAGGGGAAAAACATCCCCGGAGCATCGCCTGAGGGGCAGCGCTGGAGGAAAGGAGCGGGACCCTCCCCTCTGCCCCCGGCATCCCTCACCTGCGCAGCTCCTCGGGGGGCACGGTGCCGCGGCGCGAGTTCACCCACTGCTGCAGCTGCGTCATGGAGCTCTTGCGCTGGGCGATCTTCTCGGGGTTGGTGCGGGGGGCGTAGCCGCGGCGGTGGGTCACGCTCTCGCCGTCGGGCGGGGGGAAGGCGGTGCTGCCGGGGCGGCTGGGTGATGAGTAGGGCCAACCATTGGGCTGGGGCGGCCGCTCCACGCTCGCCGGTACCCGGGGTGCCTCGGGGTAAGGACTGCCGGGCTCCGAGGGCATCTCCTGCCCGGCGATGCCGTTGGCTTTGGCCAAGGGCTCCTTCTTGCTCTCCGTCCTCTCCGGCTTCCTCTCGATCTTCTCCGAGCCGCGGCCGTCGCCTTCCCCACGGGTCTTGGCGTCGGGGTCAGCTTTGGGGTGCTCGCGGTGGACGGTGTTGTAGTGGTGGTGATGGTGTTTGCTGGGGGGGATGTTTTCCGAGTCTGGCTTCTCGTGCCTGGGGGGGATGCCAAGACAGGAGAGGGGGTTACCACCTTCCCTTTGCAATGCCCCTGGCGTGGCCGGGAACGTCCTGTCCCCCCCTCAGCCTTGAGGGGTCAATGCTCCCCCAGCTCCATTCTCCAGAGCTCCCAGAAGGTCCCTGGCCACGATGAATTGCCCATCTCCAAGAGACAGGGGGAGATGGGTGGCACGGGGAGATGGTGGGCGCTGACCTCTGGGTCGGGGGGATCTGCACCCGGGCGGCTTCGCCCATGGCTTGGATCCAGGACTCCTGCTCCTCCGTGTTCTCGGCGCTGAAGAAGTAGGTGCGGATGCCGGCGTGCTCGGCCTGGGGAGACAGGGACTGCTCGTTACTCGCCGGCATCTCCTCCACCCAGCACACCGTCACCTGCAGGGAGGCAGAGAAGTGGAGAGACACAGACAGGAGGGTGAGAGCTCCGTTTCCGCCCCAGCACGAGCTCCTGCGGCTGCTGCAGAAGCCAGGAGCAGTCCTTTCCCCGCCTCTACCCAAGTCCCCTGGCCACGAGCATCCTTGGTGGCACCGAGCAGAGCCAACACCAGCCCTTGGCCCCTCGCAGGGGATCCAAGTCGCCCATGGTGACCCCAGTGATGCTCGGGACCAGCCCTCCCCAGGGCCCCGCAGCCCAGCACCAAGCAGGTCCCCACGGGGTTGGCAAAGGGTCCGGGTCCAGGAATGAGCAGCAGCACTAGCCGGAGCGTTATCGTTCATGCAGGGTTAGAGGGAAGGTGGCTTCTTGGCCCAGACAACAGTTTTTTGGGGAAAAAAAGGTTTGCTTTAGGTCCGAGATGCCGGTGCCCACTGAGAGGTGCTGGAAGGAGCTCTGGTTATTTAGGGGCCTTCTTGAAGCTTCCACCTTCCCCCTCTGTGGAAAGGGATGGGAGGCAGCAAGGAGGAAGAGAAGGGAGAAAGCAGGAAGGGGTTTCTCCCCCCTGAAAGACTTTCAGGGCTCAATCTCTTAAAAAACAAATAAATAAATATAAAGAAAACAAACACTGAGGGTCCGATTAAAACCTTCCCTCGGGTTTCCACCTTCCCCAGAGCATGCAGCCATCGTGCCCAGCCGCGGGGTCATCTCCTGCCAGCCCCATGCACTCCTGCCTCGGAAAGCTCTGCAGCCAGAGCTGGAGCCCAAACCAAAGGGATCCATCCATCCATCCATCCATCAACCCAACCAACCATCCATCCATGCACCCAACCATCCATCCACCCATCCCCCAGGCAAGCGCGCGCGGGGTGAGCGGAGCATGCCGGCCAAGCCTGCGGGTCCCTCGCCCTGCGGCATGCATCAGAAACACGAGCAGGTACTACCTAGGTGGCGGTGGCTGGGTGCTGGCGTGGCGGACGGGCACGAAGAGAGAGGGAGAGACACCTCCTGTCCGGGGATCCTCGCCCGCGGAGAGAGGAGGAGGAAACACAGACACGGGATCAGGAGGGCGGGTGGTGCAGTGCACACCTCTGCTGGGCAGCCAGACCCTCTCTCTACCCTTCCCTGAACAAAATCCTTCCCCCAAACCCCTCTTGCAGGCAGAGGGAAAGGCAGGACCCGCACCTGTGAGCTCAGTGCACGGCAGGCAGCTCTGCAAGGCCTCTCGCCCACTGGTGTGACAAGGCAAGAGAGAGATTTTGACACCTCTAGGTCATTTCTCTGCTTCCACCCATGGAAAGCCACAGGTAGAGATGCTTCACTGGCTGCCAGCACGGGCACACGGGAGAGCCCACGCGTGCTCCTGGCCACCACTACTCGCCAGCACTCGCCTCTAAACCATCCTCAGCTGCAGTTTAAACTCAGTTTTAAGGGTTTACACTACAAAAATCCATCCCTTCGATTGGAAAAACTCCCCTGCAGTGCTCCAGGCACCGGCTCCTGCCGCGCTCAAGGGCTGGGAGGTGCATGCTGGGTTTTGCACAAGGGCGCACGAGTGCCAACCAGCCTGGGCACCAAGTGCTAACGTGACCCAGGAGCACGGGCAGCACGAGCAGCTGTGCCAGTGAAGGTGCACGGTGACGCCAACGAGTGCACGGTGATGCCACGAGTGCTGTGCAGTGCCGGAGAAGCTCAGCCCCTGCTCCAAGAGCCAGGATCTG
>WEIS01029083.1:88832-109892 GCA_013389965.1 Todus mexicanus
GGTTCCCCCATCACAACCCACTCCCCAAAAACCAGGGAAATTGGAAGTCAACCTACTTCTGCAAGTCAAGCCTTGAGTTGTCCTCGGGGACCTGTCCCGTCACTGGGTGCAGGAACGTGTTCCGCCTTTCATTGTGGCTGGGGAGACAGCAGGGAGGGCCCTGGTTAGAGTCCTCGTGTCCCCCACCACAACCCCTTTGCCTTTAGCACCACACTTGCTGCTCCAACACCCGCGTTTTGCCGTCCTGCGCCGGCGCAGGCTCCTCAAGCATCACCCCACCGTCACCCCAGGACTCAGCAGCCCAAGCTGGGGCAGCTGGATGAGGCTCAGCTCAGCCCCAGCGACACCGGGGTGCAGCCAAAGCCTCGCTGGCAGCGCCGGGAGGAGGGAGACAGGGCTGCCACCAGGCTCGGCTTGGCAGCGTTTGCCGTGTCCCTGCCCCATCCCGCAGAGCCGGTATTGCCGGGCACCCCAGCACCTCGCTGCGCCGGTTGGGGGGCCGCTCGCTGCTCCCCGAGANAAGCTTCCACCTTCCCCCTCTGTGGAAAGGGACGGGAGGCAGCGAGGAGGAAGAGAAGGGAGAAAGCAGGAAGGGGTTTCTCCCCCCTGAAAGACTTTCAGGGCTCAATCTCTTAAAAAACAAATAAATAAATATAAAGAAAACAAACACTGAGGGTCCGATTAAAACCTTCCCTCGGGTTTCCACCTTCCCCAGAGCATGCAGCCATCGTGCCCAGCCGCGGGGTCATCTCCTGCCAGCCCCATGCACTCCTGCCTCGGAAAGCTCTGCAGCCAGAGCTGGAGCCCAAACCAAAGGGATCCATCCATCCATCCATCCATCAACCCAACCAACCATCCATCCATGCACCCAACCATCCATCCACCCATCCCCCAGGCAAGCGCGCGCGGGGTGAGCGGAGCATGCCGGCCAAGCCTGCGGGTCCCTCGCCCTGCGGCATGCATCAGAAACACGAGCAGGTACTACCTAGGTGGCGGTGGCTGGGTGCTGGCGTGGCGGACGGGCACGAAGAGAGAGGGAGAGACACCTCCTGTCCGGGGATCCTCGCCCGCGGAGAGAGGAGGAGGAAACACAGACACGGGATCAGGAGGGCGGGTGGTGCAGTGCACACCTCTGCTGGGCAGCCAGACCCTCTCTCTACCCTTCCCTGAACAAAATCCTTCCCCCAAACCCCTCTTGCAGGCAGAGGGAAAGGCAGGACCCGCACCTGTGAGCTCAGTGCACGGCAGGCAGCTCTGCAAGGCCTCTCGCCCACTGGTGTGACAAGGCAAGAGAGAGATTTTGACACCTCTAGGTCATTTCTCTGCTTCCACCCATGGAAAGCCACAGGTAGAGATGCTTCACTGGCTGCCAGCACGGGCACACGGGAGAGCCCACGCGTGCTCCTGGCCACCACTACTTGCCAGCACTCGCCTCTAAACCATCCTCAGCTGCAGTTTAAACTCAGTTTTAAGGGTTTACACTACAAAAATCCATCCCTTCGATTGGAAAAACTCCCCTGCAGTGCTCCAGGCACCGGCTCCTGCCGCGCTCAAGGGCTGGGAGGTGCATGCTGGGTTTTGCACAAGGGCGCACGAGTGCCAACCAGCCTGGGCACCAAGTGCTAACGTGACCCAGGAGCACGGGCAGCACGAGCAGCTGTGCCAGTGAAGGTGCACGGTGACGCCAACGAGTGCACGGTGATGCCACGAGTGCTGTGCAGTGCCGGAGAAGCTCAGCCCCTGCTCCAAGAGCCAGGATCTGTTGCCAGGGATGGGCATGGGCAAGCTCTGGCTGCAGCAGCCACCCTCCTCTCCAACACCCATGGTGAGCAGTGGGTGTTGGAGAACACTGCTGAGCAGTGACCCATCCCGAGCTCCCCCCTTGCAGATGCTCTTGCAGATCCCCTTGAGCTCGGAGATGCTGCTTTGCCCCAACACGTGCCTCAGTTTCCCCAGCCGAAGGCACAGCCACGCAGGATAACCCCGGGGGGTTACCGCTCTCCCCTCTTCTCCCCAGCTTTGCTCCACGCCCCGCCACCAAGAAAGCAAGAAGAAGGAGCAGCGGGGACCCTGCGAGTGCCACCACCGCCCCAGTGCTGTCCCAGTGCTGCCCCAGTGCCTCCCAGAGCCCGGCATGACCCCGCGCTGACCTTGAACGTGTGTTTCCTGCTGATGTTGTCGGAGGGCTGCACGGCCGCCACGCGGAAGCTGAGGAGCGGGATGCTGCCCAGGATGCTCTCCTCCTTCTCGTCTGGTGAGCAAACGTGGGGGGGTTACACGCACGGAGGGACTGGGAGCTCCAGTTGCCCCCAACGCAGCCCCAGGAGCTGCTGCAGGGACAGGGTCCCGTTGCTCCTCGCCGCAGGTGGCCAGGAGGACAAGGCCACCTGTAGGAAGCTGCTGCCTGCCTGTTGCTCCCTCCCCGGCAGCTCTTCCACAACAACCTGCTCAATTATTCATGCCCACCCTGGGCTAGGTGCCAGGGCTGAGCCCAGCGAGCTGCCAGGGAGGCTGGGGAAGGTGCCTGCATTAACCCCTCGGGTCCCCAGCGTGGAAAACACCCTGGCAAAGGGGTGCTGTGCATGGTCACCGCCGGACTCGTCACCTCCAAACCCCTTTGCCACGCTGGCACAAGCTGGTGCAAGCCTGGTAAGAGCCCAGCTCTGCCTGGGGGCATCTGGCTGGTGGCCACCAGGTCCTGGGGTGGAGGGAGGCAGGAGGTGTGCGGGGCACCGGGGTGGGCACACCCACGTTGCCGTACCTTTGTAGTAGAAGAGGCAGCGATCCACCAGCACGAACCACCGCTTGTTCCACTGCTTCACCCCCGAGCTGGCCTGCGGGAGAGGGGCGGTGAGAGCAGCACCCACCCGACGAGGGGGTGATGCCCCAGGGAAAAAGGGGGTGGCACAGCCCCAGGGGGGGCACCCAGCATGGCAAGGGCTCGGCTACCTGCTTGTAGAGCCAGCCGCTTTTGGTGACGGCGGCGTTGGGGTTCCTCTTCATGGAATTGGAGCGCTTCCCGAAGGCGATGCCCTTGCGGGAGGAGCGCGGAGCCTGCAGAGGGGGAGAGGAGCCGCTCAGTCCCCAGGGGGTTCCCCGGCACCCCAGCTCCGCTGTTGTTTGTCGTGTCGCGTGGTTCCGGGTACCCACCCGAGCTCCGGGGCGCTCCGGGGGCACCTCCGACACCATGGTGTGGTTGGAGGGCTCGCTGGTGACGGTCGCCGGTCGCTTGCTGCCCGCTTTGCTTGACATGTCCGAGGTCTGTCTGCAGCACAGGAGAGCTGAGTCAGCAGAGCCGCCTTTCTCCACCCCGTGGGAACCATCCCCCAAAGCATCCCCACCCTGGGCAGGGGCCCCCCCCCCACCNGCGTTTGCCGTGTCCCTGCCCCATCCCGCAGAGCCGGTATTGCCGGGCACCCCAGCACCTCGCTGCGCCGGTTGGGGAGCCGCTCGCTGCTCCCCGAGAGCTCCGGCTGCGGGAGGAGGGAAGGACGAGGGGCACCCACAAGTTCAGGGCTTCATCTCGAGGAGTTTGCATTGGACCCCCGTCCCCGGGACGCTTCTCCTTCCCGAAGCTGCCAGGCGCCGGGATGCGGGTGCCGCCGGGCACCCCCAAAGCCGAGAGCCCGGCACGCGGCTCGACTTGTGCGTGTCAGCAGAACGGGGGAAGTTTGAGGAAGAAAAGGCGGCTGCCAAGACCATCCCGTCCACACATGCTTCACCCGAACCTGGGCTCCAGCCAGGCTCTGAACATATTAACCACTTTCTACCCAAAAAAAAAACCCCAAAAGAGCCCTGCTGGGAGCTGCTCCCCCTCGCAGGTCCCATCCTGCACCCTGCCGCGGACCTGCTCTCCTCCACCAGCCATCCTCCTCATTTGAGGTCACCTTAAAAACCTGGACAAGGTGTTTGCACCTCGCACTGAGGGGCAGCACCCACTCCCCCAAGCCTCCCTCCAGCACCAGGCTTTTCTGTGCCACGACGGACAGGAGCTACCCGCGGTGACAACCCGCCCGGCCCACGCTCCGACAGCGGCAAAGGGGGTTTCTGTCACCCGGGGGTTTCTGTCACCCAGGGCTGGAGCCATCCCCAGGCTGTCTGCTCCCCACAAGTGACTTTGGAGGGCACAACGCAGCGGTACCAGGGCAGGTCCCACCACCCCCGTGATGCTGAGGGTGCAAATGCTGAGCGAGCAGCACCCTGAGCACCCCAGCGCTGCCAGCACCCACCAGCGTCCCTGAACCCCACCAGGGAGGCGTCCCCAACCCTGCCCATGACCCTGCACGGCAGCAGGTGCCAGGAGGAGCTGCGGGGGCTGCAAAGCCAGGAGGGTGTCCTGGGCTTTCTGTTCCCGCAGGCTGGCCTCTCCCTCAGCCCCACCGCCAAGCCCAGGCCACCCACCCTGCTTGCAGCCCCCGCTGCTCCTCCTAGCACCCACCCCAGTGCCTTCCCCCACCTACAAGATGTGACAAAACCCTGGGAAGAGCCGGGGAACCTCCTTAATCCACCCTCCGGCAGCAGCTCCCTGGGTTGACCCTGCTCCAGAAACTCCCGAGTTCACCTCTCCTCCCAAGCACTGCAATGCAGCAGCCACTGCCCGGCCCGAGGGTCCCCCAGCACCGCCTGCCCACGGCCACCCCCGGCAGCTCCCGCCAGCCCACCTCGGGCTCCTACCTCACCCGTCGATCCGCCCGAAACTTCAGCATGATGCCAAGGGCCCTCCCAACCCAGCTCAGCGCCGGCTGCCGGCTCCCACCATGGCAGCGGCGGGCACGGCCAGCCCGGTGCCGTCGGCCACCAGGCTACGAGGCGATGGCACGCGCCATGGGGACGGCAGCTCCGCGTGGGCAGGGGGATGCCGGTGACGGGCGATGGGTCTCACCGTCCTCTCCCAAATATCCCAATCCCCCCGGTCCCCGCGCCGGTGGCATCGGCGTTACCGGTGGCAGCGGCGGCGGAGCTGCGGTGGGCTCCGGTGCAGCCGGGGTTGGGGAGGCAGCCGTGGCGTGCGGCAGCCAGCCGGAGAGTGATGGGGACAAACAGCTCCCGCTCGCGTCCCCGCGCAGAGGAGAGGCGAAGGGCAGCGCTCGCCGCACACGCCGCCTCCCCCAGCCCAGGTGCAGAGCTGGGGAGCGGCAGGAGCAGGGTAGGATGGGGGAGCTGCTGGGTGCCCCTCAACCCCGGCAGGGGAGCGGAGCACAAGGGGCTGCTGCTCAGGAAGGGGGGGGATGTCGCAGCGAAGGAGGCAGCCGCGGTGAGATGAGCTCTGTCACTGCCCTGGATTCATTCACCGCCGGCATCCCTTCCCCCTGCTTCTCTCCCCAAATCGTCCCCGTCGCCCCCTCCTCGACATCACCGTCCCTTCCCCAGGTCATGCCAAGGGGAAATCTTGGGGAGCAGGATGCACGGGCATCAGCCACCGAACAACCCAGCAGCTGCAGGGTGGGGGGGACAGGACCCTGCAGGGCACCCAGCACCCCTCAAAAGTCCGGGGAGCCCTTCAGAGCCCAGTGGGTTGAGAGGGGGGAGCTCTGGGAGCAGGACTGGGGGTGATCCCCCCCCGTCCACCCAACACGGCACTTTGGAAAGCGGCGGCGAATCCATCCGGACTGTTATGATAATGCCCTGGGAGGAGGGAAGGCAGCGCTGACATTTCAAAGAAACCTCCAAAGAAGGAAGCGGAGCACACAAAGCCAGCTGGGCTCCGTCACGCCACGGCCCCAGCACTCCGCCAGCACCCCGGGACTACCTCGGGACACCACCCGCCTGCCCAAGCCGGGGTGCTGCTCAGCTCAGCCCAGCCTCTCCCACCACGGCATCATTCACCTGCTCCTCCTGAAAACCAGGGCCCTCAAGTTACAGCTCTGCCAGCCTGGGGAGAGCTGGGTCTGGGGTGCTCCTGCTGCTCCTCAGCTGGCACAAGTGGTAGGAGGGTGGCAGGAGCAGCCAGGGGCAAAACCCAGCACCCCAGAACCGGCAGCGAAGCTGGGGAGGGATCTAGAGCTCAAGTGTGGTGAGGAGCAGCTGAGGGAACCGGGGTCATTGAGCCTGGAGAAAAGGAGGCTCAGGGGAGCCCTTCTCAGTGCCCAGGGCAGTGGTGGAGTCCCCCTGATCCCTGGAGGGGTTTCCAAGCCGTGGAGATGTGATGCTGAGGGACACGGGGCAGTGGTGCCCTGGCAGGGCTGGGGAACGGGTGGACTCCATGATCTGGAAGGTCTCTTCCAACCAAGTCAATTCTGTTACTACGGCTCCCAAACCAACTAAATCCACTCCTTTAAGACACCCAGGGCCAGAGCTGCTCTCCCACCAAGGAGGAGCCAAGCGGTGCCACCTCCTTGCTGCCAGCCACAGCCATACCCACACGGAGAAACCTGCCCACCACAGCACCAACCTCGTGCCAGCGTCCTCCCCACTGGCAAACCCACCTCGTGTCCCCACAGCAGCAACTCACTCGCTCCTCGATCACCACCTCCCTCCACAGCCAAGCAACTGGGGGGTCAAGGTCCCCCGATGTTCCAGCAGTAGGTGCCAGCCCTTTGCTGTGCCGCGGAGCCGATGCTCACCCGGTGCCGCGGCCGTAGTGTGCCAGGAGCTGCGGGAAGCAGCCACTAGATCTGCCCATGGCTGGGCCAGAGTCCCTGTCCCCCCAGTCCAGTGGAACTGGGGGGGGTTGCACCAGGCTCGGTGCTGCTCTGGGAGCTTTTAACCCAGGCTCAAGCCCAGCTTGGCCAGGCTGGAGCAGGCGCGGTTCTCCCGGCACCAGCTGGGCTCTTTCACAGTCATTAGGATCTGGGGGTGGGCAGGGACACGGCAGCTCCGTGGCCGATCAACTGGACACGCTTCAGGGCTCCAAACAGCAGCTCAGGGGTGGGGGGAGCTCCCCTGGACCTCCCAGGAGAGCCGCGGGGGAGAAGGGTCAGTGTTTCTCCTCGGGGTAAACATCAAAGAGAAGCCTTCTAAACCTCCTCTCGCTTTTTCATAATGGTGAGGAGCAAGAGAATGGAATTAAGCAGGATAACTGAACAACAAAACTCACCCAGCGCTGCTTTTCTTCCCCCTCCCCAAGGCTGAAGTTTCTTGAGAGCTGAAGGACAACTCTCTCGGCTCCCCCCTACTCTTCTACAGCCCATGAAGATCCCAGCTTTCCAGCTCTTGCAAACCACAAACCACGGCTGGGGCAAAGCCCAAGGACCCCCCCCTATTCTCCGGCACATGGCATGGGTGCCATCCCCCACCCACAGCACCCTGTGGCATGAACTGCAGCAGCACTGGGCAGGATCATATCTAAGCAGGGACAATATATAAGCAGGGTGGGCTGCTTTATAGCCCCTCTCGGCTGCAGCCGCGGGTGCCAGAGAGTTAACACAGCCCAGCTGGGAAGGAGCAGGTGAAACGGGGACAGGAGGGAACGATTTCCCAGCAGCAGCCCACGCCGGGGCACCCAGCTCCAGAAGAGTGGGTGTGGGGAGCAGCAAGTCCCCGGCACGCCTCGCCACGGGGCAAAGCACCGCTGGGTGATGCCAACCCCGCTCCTGCCGGGCAAGATTCCCAGTAACAGGTTCCCTTCCTCACAGGGAAAGCTCCTGGTTGGATGTGGGGAAACTGGGGTGCACCAGTGCAGCTGGAAAAAGGACTGGTGTGGGGTGCAGGGGGGGTCAGCAAGCCCAGCTCGGCTGGCTGGACGCAGCCAAGCAGCCCCCACAACCTCCCAGCGTGCGGCAGACGTCAGCTAATAATGGGAACCACTCCTGCTCCACGGCCCTCCCCGGGGCGTCGGGGCTCCTGGCTGTTGTTATCTGGCTGCGAGCAAGGAGAAAGGGAGGCTCAGGCTCAGCGCCCAGGCACTGGAGCCCGCCAAGCCCTAAATCCAGAGCGGAGCAGCCAGACAGGGGGGCTATGGGGGGGCTATAAGGAGTCCAAGCCCCCCTGGCCATGCTGCACTGGCCGGGGTGCGATGCTGGAGCTGTGGGTTCCCCTCCAAGATGAAGCTCATCCCTCCAGCTCCCAGGCTGGCTCCGTGCCACGGGGATCCAACCGCCCAGTCCTCCCACACCCCAACCCAAATTCCAGCTCCGCCGCTTTGCCATCCCCCATGGCCCCGGCCCCTCAAGGGGCTTGGCTGGGATGGAGGGGGCACCACTGCGGCCACTGGGCTCTGGCAGCAGAGCAGCAGCAAGAGGAGGAGGAGGAGGAGGAGGAGGAGGAAGGCATCCAAGGCTGCTGCAAACCCCCCCTCAGGCGATAATGAAAACCCTTCGTCTGGAGGTTCTCCCCGTGTTCTCAGGGCGAGCATCCAGGCGGCTCCCGAGCGAGGGGTTTGCGTGGCCAGCGGCCAAACACGCCCTGCGCCTTGGCCTCCTTCCTCTGTTTTTCTAGCCCTTTCTTCACCTCTTCCCTCTCCTCCCGAGCCACATCCCTCTCCTCCGAGCGGAGCCCTTTCAAAATCCTTTTCTCCCCGTTCACTGCAGCGCTCAGCACCCACGGGAAGGGATGCGGGGCCACCTCGGCACCCACGGCGCCTGCAGCGGGGCTGGCAGAGAGAATCCACCCTGGGCTGAGCAAGCGCAAACTGCCGAGTCCCGTCTCGCGCCGGGAGCCCAGGGTGGGAGCAAACGCATCACAACGCACTAATAAATCAGACCCTTTGCAGCCCCGGGACCATCCTGCTCGGAGCAGGGGTGCTGGGGCTCGGCTCTGCCCCGCAGGGTTGGTGCAGCGAGCGCTCGAGATGCAATAGGGGAAAAAAAAAAATCATAAAAAATTTGAATTAAATTCTGCAGGTGCAGCACGAGCGGGTCGAGCGGAGTCGCTGCAGCCAGGGGACGGTGCCAGCAGCTCGGCTGCTCCAGCGTCTCCGTGCGGGGCCGTCCCCAGCTCCGGCTCGGTGCTGAGCGAGGCCCTGAACTGTTCCATCGCTGCAGCTCCTTCGGCCCCCGTTGCAGGACTGAAGCAGGAAAATGAAAAACCGCAGCCCTGGGCGCTCCCCAACGCCCTTTGCCAGCCCTAGGAGAGGGCAGCGGGAAGAGGAAAGGTTGCCGGGGAATGGGAGATGGAGGTAAAGGTGGGATGGAGAGGTGCAAGAAACCCCCATCCCACTGCCGTGGGCTCGTCAGAGCCGACCGGCGGCCCTGGAAATCCTGGATTTGCAGCGAGATCAGCCTCTGGGAAGGAAGAAATCGGCTTGTGGGCTGTCAAAACCCAGCCCTTGATGCTGAGCTTTCCCTCCGGCCCATCCCGCCGTGCTGCCAGCTGGCCGGTTCCCGTTGTTCCCGGCACGGCAGGGACCGGCAGCCGGTTCTGCTCCGTAACCTCATCCTTGCCTTAATCCTGGCCCCGCCATCCAGCTGAGCAAGCGTTTCCAGCACCGCGTCCATCAGGAACACAACGATGCCAGGAGGCGACGCAGCCCTCCGGTGCTAACCAAGCTGGGCACCCATCTGGGTGCTGGCACAGCCGAGCGGTGCCCGTGCCCACAGCCAGGGTGCCCGCCCGCCACGCTCCCCTCCAGCGCAGCCGCTTCTGGGATGGGGCTAAGGAGCCAAAAGCAAAGGTTAACTCTGCCTCCTGCCCTCGTCCGCGCGGGGCTAACGCACCCCAGGAGAGAGGGTGCAGGTCCCAGCACCCATCCCCTTTGCCACCTCACCCCTGTGACGAGCTGCGCACGTCAGCGGCGCCCAGGCAGGGAGCACCCCAGCTCAGCAGCCAGCACCCCAGCACCCCAGCTCAGCACCCANCAAAGCCGGAGCTGGATGGTGCTGGGAAGCAGCAGGGCTGCGCTGCCGCGCTCGCCAAGCCGGGGCAAAGTCCTTGGCAAGGGCGGGTGGATGGCGGCTCCCACGCACCCCCAACCCGCGCGCGACGTCATGGCGCGGCCGAGGCTGGCGCACGAGTGATGGTGGCACCAAGCGGGGACATCCCGGGCTTCGGGGGGGATGGAGAATGGGAGAAGCCCCCGCTGGCCTCGCCCGGCAGAGCTGGGAGCAAGGGGAAGCCAGGGGATTTCCAGAGAACAAAGCGGCTGCTGGCAGCCAGCTCGGCAGCGGCGGGGAGGGCGAGTCCCCCGCTCCAGCTCCAGCTGGGGTCGGGGAAAAGCACAAAAAGCATCGGGAGTTTGTGTTTTATCTCCCTGGTAACCCCGGCTCCAGCACAGGCACGGGCTGTGGGGGTGGCCCGGCCAAGACGGAGGGTTCGGGGGGGGTGCAGCAGCATCCCATTCGCATGGGGTGACATCTGGGGTGCTCCAGGAACCAGGTGACAGCGCTGAGTATGCGGCCCTGCTTTAACCATGTCCCTGGGCTCTTCTCTCAGGGGGACGGAGGCCAAACCACATGTGCATGGTATCCCCAGGTTTGGCACTGCCGCCAAAACCCAGCCAGGGGGTATGGAGGTGCCCGGGCAGCGGTGACACCTCTGCCAGAGCTGATCCACTAATGCAGCCTCTGAGCTGCGAGCCGGACCCAGACCTGGAGGGTTTAAACCTCTCGCTAAGCTCTTTAGAAACCACTTCCAGCGGGCAGCACTACCTGTCCGAAGCAATCGCTGATACGAGGCATCAAAACAAACCCGGCACCAACCCCTCCGCAGCCAGGTCAGGTCAGGAGCCAGGATTATGGCAGCAGCGCTGGGGAAATCCTGCTGGGATAAACCTTGAGCACCTGCTTAACCCATCACCCAGGATAATCACACCCGCATCACGACGGCGCTGGGANGACACCGGCGAGACCCTCCCCGGAATGAGCAACCTCCACCCACGGAGCTTTGCTCCGTGCCCCTCGGGAGGCTTTTGGGGTGAGAGCACCACGGCTGGGCTTTGCTGCTCGCTCCCGCTCGCCATCAGCTCCTTATCAACCCCACGGGAGCCTTACTGGGAGGGAGGGAAGGAGGGAGGNCTCCAGCTGGGGTCGGGGAAAAGCACAAAAAGCATCGGGAGTTTGTGTTTTATCTCCCTGGTAACCCCGGCTCCAGCACAGGCACGGGCTGTGGGGGTGGCCCGGCCAAGACGGAGGGTTCGGGGGGGGTGCAGCAGCATCCCATTCGCATGGGGTGACATCTGGGGTGCTCCAGGAACCAGGTGACAGCGCTGAGTATGCGGCCCTGCTTTAACCATGTCCCTCGATCAACCTTTCTTGGGGACGGAGGCCAAACCACATGTGCATGGTATCCCCAGGTTTGGCACTGCTGCCAAAACCCAGCCAGGGGGTACGGAGATGCCCGGGCAGCGGTGACACCTCTGCCAGAGCTGATCCACTAATGCAGCCTCTGAGCTGCGAGCCGGACCCAGACCTGGAGGGTTTAAACCTCTCGCTAAGCTCTTTAGAAACCACTTCCAGCGGGCAGCACTACCTGTCCGAAGCAATCGCTGATACGAGGCATCAAAACAAACCCGGCACCAACCCCTCCGCAGCCAGGTCAGGTCAGGAGCCAGGATTATGGCAGCAGCGCTGGGGAAATCCTGCTGGGATAAACCTTGAGCACCTGCTTAACCCATCACCCAGGATAATCACACCCGCATCACGACGGCGCTGGGCACCGCCGCGCCTTCCCTGCCAGATTTCCAGCTGCGGCCGTCACCGTGCCGGCCACCTTTGGGTCCCTGGTTGCTCTTGGCCACCGGCCGCAGACAATGGCCCCACGTGTGCGGTGACCGGGCCGGGCTCGGTGCCGCCGCACGCCACGCCACGCCCGCACTCACCGGTGTCACGGCGCGGCCCCGCCGTCCACGCCGCTCGCCAAGCCGGTGGCTCTCCCGCAGCCGCAGCCGGGGTAGATGATTTCCTTCCAAGCCCATGGAGACCATCGTGGGTATCAATCATTAACCACCACGGCAGCTGCCGGCAGCCTTAACCCCCTCGGCACCGAGGCGCCGCGGGACGAGCAGGGCAAAGGCATCGTTTGCTCGCACCAAAAGCTCCTTTCTCGGCACCGCGGCGCGATGGGGCTGCTGCCACCCGGCCAGCCGGGGATGCAAAGGGGGTCCCGAGGCTCTCCGTGGCTGTTCCCCCAGCGTCATGTCTCTACGCACCCCAAACCCCTCCCTCAGCAGCACCCACCCCAGGAGCCACCCTACATGGCCCCATGGGCCCTATCCTGCCTCTGCATCCAGCCAAGCCATAAGGAGCTCAGCCACAGGGACAGCCAGCACTGTTCAGCCTGGGGGGCTGAGCTGGGGGGCTCAGCATTCATCCTGGGGGTGCTGAGGAGCAGGGCAGCGCGGCAGGGCTGGGGCTGCTCCCCCTGGGCACCCACAGAGGCAGGAGGCTTGTCCATCCCCTCCTCGCTGCGGGAGCCAGGGCAGGATGAGACCTCTCAGCTCAGGGGTCCTGGAGCTCTGTCTCGGCGCAGCTTTTCCAAGGAACATCAATGGCTGTAACTTTATCCGAGCGTGTTTACAACCCAGCTGCGGCTCTTGGCTCCCTCGGCCGCGCCGGGGGCCAGCTCAGCTCCTGAGGCTGCCGCTCAGCTGGCACACGGTGCTGCCAGCACCCTGATGCCAGGGTCCCCCCGTACCCGCTGGGCTGCCCACATCACCGCCCCGAGCATCCCCAGGGAAGGAGCCCCTTGTCCCTACGCCTCAGAGCTGGGAAGCAGACAGACAGATGTCCCTGTCCCCCCCCGCGCCACCACTGCCTGCGTTACCCAACCTGCGACGGGGTTGAATGATTAACCTCCGTGTCCGTGCCATCGCCTGGAGCCGGGAGAGCCCTGCTCTGCCCACGCACAGCCCTTGGGCACGATGGCACCTGGGGAGCAAACCCCTGCGTCCCCCAGCCCCATGCTCAGCTGGTGTCATCATCCCCAGGAGCTCCCCGTGCCAGGCACCAGGGCAGGGACACATCCAGCTTGGTCACCCTGGGGCAGCCACCACATTCCCCTGCAAATATAGAGGGGCACAGAAGGTGCTGAGTCTCCCCATCCCCATCCCCATCCCCATCCCCATCCCCATCCCAGCTCCCGTGGGGCTCGGGATACTCACAGCCCACGCCACCGCTGGCACCACAGCCCAGCTCCGGCTTTCAGACTCGGACACGCAGCGAATTTCGCCTCCTCCAGCCCCAGCTGCAGCCCCGGGGGCGTCCAGGCTGCAAATGCTCATGAATAGCCTTGGACAAACATCTGCACGGCACCACCCCGCGCCGGCTGGAGAGCGGAGAGAGGCTGCGGGGATGGTTTTAATCATGATATAAAGCCCATCAAATGGCTACAAAAGCCACAGACGGGAGCGAACTGGAAGGACGCGCAGGCACAGCGGCGGGTAAGACCCACCGGCAGCGGGGCTCAGCTCAGCTCCTCGTGCCCGTGCCGTGCGCGGCCCCTTTGCTTTTGAATTTCCCATTTCCCCACATCCTCACACGCCAAATGAAGCCACGAGCTCTTTGCAAACAACCTTCCTGAGCTGGGAGCAGTGGGAAGGCGCAGGGCCCGAAGCGAGGTGCAGCGATGCTCTGGCGCAAGGTGCCGAAATGAAGGTGTAGCCAGGAGGGGGGTGGGCTCTTCTCTCAGGTGACTTGTGACAAGACAAGAGGGCACAGCCTGAAGCTGCACCACGGGAGGGTTAGGTTGGATATTCGGAAGCTCTTCCTCACAGAAAGGAGGAGAAAACCCTGGGCTGGGCTGCCCAGGGAGGTGGTGGAGTCACCGTCCCTGGAGGGGTTTAAGGCCAGACTGGATGCCACACTTAGTGGCAGGGTTTAGCTGAGTGGTGGTGGTAGGTCATAGGCTGGGCTCGATGATCCAGGAGGTCTTTTCCAGCCTTAATTATTCTATGATTCTATCCTCCTGCTCCTCGGCTGCAAGTCTTGGGGCTCTGCGGAGCTGGGAGCTGCTATTCCCACTCCCCTCCATCCCACCCGGACAGGGAGCAGGATGAGCCCCAGCCTGGGCTCCATCAGCCAGAGCAGGTCGTGCCGCTCCCCGCAGAGGCTCTTGATTGGTTTTGTCTAAATTACCGATTTTCCGCTGTCGGATCTCCCCCGGGCACCTCTCACTCGAGCGCGTTCACAAACGGGTGCGCTCAGACGGATGAAAACTAAAGTGGGAAACGCAGCACCCCGGGGTGCGGGAGGGCACACACGAGGCGGCGCATCGCTCCGCCGACACCCACGCTGCCGCCTCGGTGCCTAGGTGGCCACCACGGGACCCTCGCAGAGCTCTGCCGGCACCCTTCCCGTGGGAGTTTGGCTTCGGGGAGGCTCTGGCTTAGGGGGCTGCAGCAGCTCTGGCTTTGCCCCAGCTCCTGAGCTTCGCCAGCCCTCCAAGTGACTCACCGGCTGCTTTGCACCCCGACCTCCCGCAGTCAAGTCCCGACACATTCGGCACATTCCTGGCATAGCCGGCTGTGCCGCGCTGTGCGCGCCGTGCCATGCCGAGCCGGCGCGCAGCCCCACACCTGCCGGAGCGGATGCCGGCGGCACGCTCGGGTCTCTGCAAAGTGGCTTTGCCATGGTCTGATGGCCACGACGGCCCAGAGCGGCCACGTGCGCCCGCGGGGATTGGCCCCGGGCAAGAGCAGCTCAGCTCTGCCTCCTGCGTCGCGGCGGAGCTGGCCCAGCCGGCAGGTTGGCATCGCGGGCAGCTTGTCACCCTCCCTCCCCGGCAGCGCCACGACCCGTCCCAGTTGCCTTCCTCGCGCAACGCCAGGCTCACCTTACATCAGCATGGGTGTGATGGCGGGATATGGGGAAACTCTCCATTTTTAGATCTGATCCTGTACCTTTCGCGGGCCTCGGAACAGCTTGTAACCGAGCGGTGACGCAACAGCGCGCGCGTCCCGGTTGTGCAAGCGCGTTGCACCAACCGGCTCCCAAGGACGGGGCGAGCGCTGGCTCTGGGCAGCTCCGGGCTGGTCGAGGCTGCCCGACCCCATCTGCAGCGTGTCCCACAGCCCCGCAGAGCAGCCCAGGATCACGGGGTGGGCTCGAGCATGTGGAGCAGCCAAAAGTGCTCACAAGCGCCCAGGAAAAGCCGCCACAGCAGGGATTGACCACGGGCAGGAGCTGAGCCTGGCACCTATGGATGCTTCTGATTCCTCCTGGTCCCAGCAGCAGCAGCTCCAGCTTCAGCCACTGGAGCACGTGCCCGTCCCACCGGCCTCTGTGTACAAACAGAGCAGGAACCAAAGGTTCCCCAAACCAGGAGGTTTGCTCTTAAGCAAACAGATCAAACCAAACACACACAGGCCCTCCCTAGACTCCAGGCACAGGCTCAGGATCCACTGCCCTCCGGCATCGCTGCCATCCCAGCGTGGGACCGACCACAGCCTCCAGCAGGCAGGTCATGCTGGACGCTGTTTGGCTCCTATTAAACCCCACCAAGACCTCATCTACCTGCAGGTCGTTTCCATCTCGAGCCATTAGCCTCCTCCAGCAGCCATTAACCGCTCAGCACAACCATTAGCACCAGCGCCAGGCCCGGTGCAGCAATTTCCTCGCTGCTCTCGGCGGGGACGGCCCTGATTATATTGCTATCTCCAGCCCACCACACCCTGGTGTGGCAGGGCTGTGGCCGGGGCAGTTGGGCAGAGCTTCCCGGTGAATCACGGCTCTTTTCCAGCTTCCCAACCACGTCCTGATTAGTGCATGAAGCCGAGAGCAGCGCCGGGAGGGGGAAGCTGGAGGGGAAAATTTGCTGGTGCAAATCAAACGCATTTGCTGGGGGGAGAAGCTGAGCGAGCTGCAAACCCTTCACGCCCCCCAGACCAGACCCTCAGAGTTTCCCGGGGTGGTGCGAAGCCAGCGCGGGGCCAGGGCACGTTTCTCTGCCACCAAACAACCCTCGTCTTGCTCCTCGTTCATCCCCCATCCCCGCAGCCGCCTCCGCCACGGTGCGAACGAACGCCACGGGCGAGTTGAGCAGCTCTGCAGAAGGAGCTCTTCTTCCCCTGAATGAAGTTTAGTCACCGTGGGATGTTTCCAATTGGAAACCAGGACAGTTCCAGGCTGAATGCACGCCAGCTTTCCGCTTCCCAGAAATCCCATTTGCAAGCGAGCCGCTTGCCAGTTCCCCCTTTCTTTCTCCCCCAGCATCACGTAAATAAAAACGCCGTCCCAAACCTCCCTCCGCCCCGGCGCGGAGATGCAGCCTTTGGGCTCTGGCTGCTGCCCAGCCCAGCAGCCTCTAGCCCCAGCCCCGGGGAGCTGGTGGGACTGGAGTGGCTGAGCCGGGCTGGCGATGGAGCTGGGCCAGCCCCAGCCCCGTGAGTGCCCTTGGTGGTGTCTTTAACGCCAGTGGCACAGCCTGGCTGAACCCTTCGCCAACGCGCCCGCTCGCAGCATCCCCCCAAGGATGCTCGCAGGCAGCCGGGGCCGGGGAGCTGCAGCAGGTTTAGTGGAGAAGAGCAAGAGTGGTGGCTGCTCTCCTCATGGAACTGGTTTGCTCGGTGCTGGGAAGAGCCAGAGGCTCGTGCTGAGTTTCCAGAGGGCAGAGATGGGCTGAAACATGTGGGAGAGCAGCCGGGTGCCGGAGAGCTGGGAGATCCCTTTGCCAGGTGGATCCTGCTTTGGGTCAGGGGAGGATGCTCCACATTCACGGAGACCAATATCCCCAACCCAACCTGGCGCAGAAGTCACTGGGAATCAAGGGACTGGTCAAGGGAGCGTGATACCAAATCTCAGCTCCTTAGGAAACCACTAAGCAGCAAGAAGCCACTTGACTTGACTCGCCCTGATGCATTCCGCCTCCCCACGTGTCTCCCTGCCCCAGTGACACAGACCAGGCACCACGTGAGGACCACAGAGGTGACATCCCTGCTCTGCACCATCCTGGGCATCACCAGAAGCTGCTAAAGGTCCTTCCTTGTCACAAAATGAATCATTGGCCCCACGGTAAAGGACACGCTGCCAGCAGGTGGGCAGGAGCTCGGTTCTTCACCCACTGTCCCTGGAGCAACCGGGGAGGAAGGAGCAGGATGGTGCCAGACTCCGGATCAGCTATGAACCCTCCACCCTGCCGGCGCTGGAGAGCAGTGGGGAGGTCACTCCCACGTCCCGGGCATCCCCGCGGCTGGCTGGGAGCAACGGGATGGAAACCACAACCACCAGAGAACCACCCACAACTGGTGGCTGCCAGCTGCCAACGGGGACCGCAGCACCCACCACTGCCCGGTGCTGGAGCATCTGACGGTGCTTGCAGGGTGCTGGCATCACCATCACCCTCCCAGCTGCTCCGCTGGGCGGTTCTGGGGAGGAAGGGCCTTTTCCAGGCTCTGGGAAAGCAGAGGGGAGTTAGAGCAGGGAGCAGCAGAGGTGAGAGCAGAGGGTTGCTTTCAAAAAGCCTTTTTTACACCATTGCTTTAAAAGGAGCAAGCTGGTGCCGCAGCCGGGTCTCTCCCCTAGGAGAGGTGATTTCAAGCAGGAGATCGCAGCGTTATTCCCCATCCAGCTCAGCTAAAAGCGGCGGCGGCGGCGGCTGCGCGACTCCAGAACCAGCCCACGGCACAGGACACGGACACAACCCCTCCCAGCCAGCACCCGCCGGGTGGGCAGGATCCCACCCCGCGTCCCGGGAGCTGGAAGCGGAGCTGTGTGTATGCGCTGGGTGCCTCTGCCCCACTCCCAGCTCTGCCACTGCCCCACTCCCAGCTCTGCCACTGCCAGCCTTATCGTGCTGCCACACCTTCCATTGAGCTCCCTCGCAAGGAGTTTAACCCCTGGGAGAGCGCAGCCGGGTTTTCCCGCGCCCCGTGCCCATCTCCCCACGCGTCTGTGCCCGGTGGGACGCGCTGCCCGCCCGTGGGCACGCTGCAAACGCCTCCACCTCACTGGCACCCAGGGGTGCCCTCACAAATTGCCCTCCCCACAAGCCCTGAGCCCACGAGGAGCACCACAGCCATCCTCCGGCAAAGCCCGACTCGCCGCTCGCCCTGCAAACCCCTCCAGCTGCTCCATCCCCTTCGCTCCAACCCTTGGGGCTCTTTCTCCAGCCAAGTCCTCTCCTTTCCCCCGCCGTGGGCGAGGCTGTGAGGACAGATCAGCCAGGGTTAGCTCAGCCTACCTGCCGGCCGGGGGGACGGCGGTGGGCTCGGTGCCAAGGCGCGGGAGCCCCGGCTTGGCGGGGAAAGAGGGGGCGAAGCGTCGCTGGCCTCCGAGAATCCGCCACGTCCGAGCCCCGGCTGATAAGCGAGGTCTGAAATCTGAAACGGTAGGTTGGCTCCTTCCTATATAAACAGGCGCTCGCACACACACGCACACCCTCCGTGCGCCGGCTCCCTCGCCACTCCCGCTGCTCCCGGCCACGCCAGCCGCTCGCCAGCCCTTCGCCGGGCATGGCCACGCCACCCGACCAGTGCCCACCACTGCCTGAGCCCCCCATCGCCAAGCCTGCCCCTGAAGGTGCTGCTATCGGCCCCAAGCGAAGCTTGGCGCTGGTTTATGTCGTGTTTTGGATGTGTTTTCGTTCGCAACTCTGCCTCCAGACAGCGGGAGCGGGCTCTGAGCTTTGGGAAAGGGGCAGGGACCCACCGGTGGGCACCGGCCGGGCACCACCCGCCTGGTTGCTAAAACCAGCAATACGGGAAAAGCAAATAGTGCCTTTTTTAAGCTCGGAGGGACTCAGCACCTCGCCGGATGATCTGACAGGGCGCCTGCGGTCCTAGACAATTTTGGCCCCCCTCGGCCAGCAGCGATGGGCAGTGATGCCACCTGCACGAGCCGGGGTGGTGGGTGCCCGTCCCTGTCCCTGCTGAGCACCACGCGCAGCTCAGCCCCCTGCTCCCGATAGCCAGAGCGCGGCCACGTCGTGCCACCGCGGGGCTTCCTTGTGCCAGCTGTGCCCCGGCTGCGGCCGCGCTTCCTCCAGCGGGAGGAAACACTCGAGAGGACAAAACCCTGCCTTGTTTTTCCCAGTTCTCCAGGCTCACCTGCAGCCCAGAACCGGGGCGGCCACATACCAGCAGCAAGGCTGGGCTGGGCTGTTTGCTTCACCCTGCGGGGCGAGCGGGGCCGAGCTGTGTGCCCTGCTCGGGGATGCGGGGCTGGCCCCAGGCATTGCCCACGGGAAGGGGAGTCCCCAAACTGCTTTGTTGGCTCAGGGTGAAGCTGCTTCATGGCACAGAAAGAGTCTCGGTGTCACACCCATGAGGACCTCTCCATTGTCCATGCGGCATCACCGTGCTGGGCGGTGAGAAGGGGCAGCTCATATCTGGGGGGTGCCAGCTCTGCATGAGCACAACCCGGGGTCCTCCTGATCTCCTGGGGTTGGATCCAGCTGAGCAATCCCCACCTGGGGTGCAAGGAGCCCCGCCGTGCTCTGAGCCAGCTCCCCGCCCCGGTTGCACAAGCAGCCCCCGGGGTGCTGCCGGGTGTGCACAAACAACAACAGCCTGGTTAGGAGCCGTCAGCATGAGGAGGCCCCAGCTGCGGGCAGGGCATTGCCCCAGCCACCTGCCTCCAGAGCCCTTATCGCCCTTAGCAGCCTGAGAAGGAAGAGCGGGAGATGCATCAATCCCTGGCCCGGCTGCCCGCAGCTCCCCGGGTACCCTCGGCCGCTCATTCACCCAGGGCAGGGGCACCAGAGCCTCCACCCAAACACCGCCGTGGCACAAGGACCCTTCCTGGCACAGGCACCAGCACGGCTGGCGCACCTCGCGCAGCGCCCTGACCCCCAGCACCTTGCAAAGATACTTTGAAAGAGCAAATTTACCTTCGGAGAGCCCAGACTGAACAAGCGTGATGGGGATGAGACGGCCTCAGGTGGGGATTTTCCTTCCCCAGAGCCACCCCGAGGGACTTTAGCCCCAGTCTGGGTCCTCCTGCCCCAGTGGGACAGCACCCACTGCGTCCCGCAAGCGGCCCCGGCACTGGGCAGTGATTCTGCACCAGCATCTCCCATCTCCAGCCCCTCCAGTGCACACCAGCAGCTCCCAAAAGCATCTGCTGCCAGCAAACCATAAAGCCACACTTAATGGCAGGGTTTAGCTGAGTGGTGGTGGTAGGGCATAGGCTGGACTTGATGATCTGAGGTCTTTTCCAGCCTTAATTATTCTATTATTCTATAATTCTATCCCCTGGGAACAGAGCAGAGCCCACCAGCAAGGTCTGGGGCTCCTGCTGGTACAGGCAGAGATTTTGGGGGCTGGGGAGAGAAGCTGGGGGCTCCTCCTCAGGTATTTTGAATACAGCACTTCTACTGCAGCAGCTAGATGAGCCAAGTCATCTCCTCAGTCTAAAAATGGGGGGGGTTTTGCACTTTCTTTTGCTTAGAGAGAAGAAAGGATGGGCTCAAACCTCGACACGCTGTTCCCAGCCCCAGATTCTGCCCCATTCATGCAAGAAAAGACACGTCCTCCACCCCACATGGGTGTCCCCAGCCCTGAGCGGGGGGACTCAGCGCCCTCGGTGCATCCCTGCTGCCCAAAACCGGGACACGGAGCATCTCCCCCCTCCGTCCCCCGCCAACAACCCGCGCCTGAACCCAAGGTCCTGCTTATCTACAGCACAAGCATGTCTGGTGATAAGCCCGGGGATAAGATAAGGCTCGGCGCAGCCTGGCCGCTGTCACAAGCCCTTCCTCGGGCGCTGAGCCCCAAGGCTGAGGGGCGCTGCACTCCCTGGGTCCCCCCCGGCAGCCCCCCAAACCCGCGGCACACACACAACCTCTCCCTTCAAAACTGGAATTGCCGATCAGCGCTGCTCAGCTGAGCTGAAAGAAGAGCGGCTGCCGAGGAAAACAAACCCAGAGGAGGCCGGCACGGGGCACACGGGCATCACCCGGGGCTGGCACACACCCCCTTGAGCCTTCCTCAGATGTCTCCTCCTCCTCCTGTGCTTCCAGGAGCTCAGGGCTGAGCACCCGCCACGGGGTGATGCTGGATCCCAGGGCAAGGGGATGCAAACCCACCCTGGGAGCGGGGAGAGCGGCCCCACCCCAAAAGATGGGCTCTCCCCTGGTGCCCATCACACCCACCCCCTTCTCCCTCCCACCTGAACTCCGTGGCCCTGGGAGGATTGGCACGCTTGGTCCCGTTCCCAGGATCTCCACACGGGATCTGCCAGCGCGTGGGCACCCCCACCTCCGGCGGAGCCAGCCTGGCCTTTAAAACAGGACGATTAGAGGAAAAAAAAAAAA
>WEIS01029083.1:109920-135570 GCA_013389965.1 Todus mexicanus
CCCTGGCACCCCGCAGAGGATGGGGGTCAGGGCGTGATGCCGGGGAAGGGCTGCGGGGAGCAGCCACGGGTGGGGGAAACCCTTTTAAATGCAGCCCCGCCGCAGGATTGCTACCTCATTAGAGAGCAATTACAGACTAATTATGGGATGGGAACACCCAAAGCCGGATCGGGAAGTGGGGCTGCTGGGTGCCAGGTAGTGCACGCGTGCACCGGCGCACACACGCCCGCCGCCAGACCTCAGAAGCTCTGCGGAGCGGAGAGACACGTCACAGGGAGGTCACCGGCTCTAATCCCCACTGGGCTGGCTCCGTGCCTCAGTTTCCCGATTTGTGGTTGGGCGTCCCGCTCCCGGTCACTGCCCTGCCTCTCCCCGGAGGCACCGATACAGCCCCAGCCCTGCTCTCTGCCACAGCCTCCAAAAACACCAACAGTGGCTCTGCCTCAGTGAGGAGTTTCCCCGTCCCACCAGCTCTCCTTGGTGAGGAGCATCCCCATCTCACCAGTTCTCCTCAGTGCGGAGCATCCCCATCCCAACAACCCCAGTTCCACCAGCTCTCCTCAGTAAGGAACATCCCCAGCCCTGTCCCACCACCCNCCCGCCACGGGGTGATGCTGGATCCCAGGGCAAGGGGATGCAAACCCACCCTGGGAGCGGGGAGAGCGGCCCCACCCCAAAAGATGGGCTCTCCCCTGGTGCCCATCACACCCACCCCCTTCTCCCTCCCACCTGAACTCCGTGGCCCTGGGAGGATTGGCACGCTTGGTCCCGTTCCCAGGATCTCCACACGGGATCTGCCAGCGCGTGGGCACCCCCACCTCCGGCGGAGCCAGCCTGGCCTTTAAAACAGGACGATTAGAGGAAAAAAAAAAAAAAAGACCAAACCACCCCCTCCTCCAGGCGTATTTGCCTCCCAGCATCCGTGCCAGGCTATAAATACCCGGCACTCCCCGTTCCAGCTGCTGGGCACAGGGGTTTAAAAGGGAGAGGAGGGCAGGAGGAAGGGAGAGCAGCACTGGGAGGGACTGGGGGCAGCACGGGGTGGCTTTTCCCCTGGGGCAACGAGGGAGCAGGGCACGGTGGCCACGGGTCAGGCCAAGCTGGCCTTGGTCAGCGGGGTGGCCGTGCCAGTGGGGCGAGGCGGAGGAAATCCCCAGAGGGCCCCGGAGGCATCGGGGCGGGTGCCAGGAGGTTGTGAAAGGCAGCGCTGATAGGAGCCGGGGCAGCTTGCCAGGCTGGCGCGGGCACCGCAGGGACACGCCACCTCCCAGTGCCCCCAGTGCGGAGTGGGAGAGGGAAACCAGCAGCAAAGAGACTCCTCGATCCGAATATCCCAGCCCAGATCTCTCCATCCCGCTCCGGCACNGATTTGTGGTTGGGCATCCCGCTCCCGGTCACTGCCCTGCCTCTCCCCGGAGGCACCGATACAGCCCCAGCCCTGCTCTCTGCCACAGCCTCCAAAAACACCAACAGTGGCTCTGCCTCAGTGAGGAGTTTCCCCGTCCCACCAGCTCTCCTTGGTGAGGAGCATCCCCATCTCACCAGTTCTCCTCAGTGCGGAGCATCCCCATCCCAACAACCCCAGTTCCACCAGCTCTCCTCAGTAAGGAACATCCCCAGCCCTGTCCCACCACCCTCAAGCCAGCAATGGGATGCTGCCATCAAGCCCCAGTCCCATGGGATTGGGAGCTGGGGCCATGAGCATCCTCCTGGGAGCTGGAGCAGCCCCAAGAAACATCCCTCACCAAGATCACGGCCACCCTACCACCCCAGGAGAGGCCACCCCTGCTCCTGGCCCCTCCAAACCCCACCGTGACCACGTGCCCAGGACGGCTCCTCACCGTAGCTGAACTTTCCCCGCACAAATAACATTCCTTTTGGCTCCTGCTGGCACAGCCTTTATCTGTGGTGGGGCAGCACGAGCCTGTCCAGAGCTTGGAGAAGCCACCAGCACCCAAGGACACCGGGGATGGGGACAGCTCGGTGGGAGCACACAGAGCTGGGGGGGATGGGCAGGAGCTGGAGCCTCCACCCAGAGCTCTGCCCCTCAACCCACGCCCATGGAATCCAGGGGACAGGGATGGGGACGTTTTGTTACCGTAGCCTCCTGCGAGGGGACAAGGTCGTGCCAAGAGCAGCTCGCGGGGAGGCCGGGCACGGGATGCGCTGGCAGCTGGGGAAGAGCCTGGCATCGCCGGGCACACGGGGAGAGCCGAGAAACGAGCTCGTTCCTCCCCTCGGGGAGCTCATCATCACGATCGCAACGGAGCGCTGGAGCCCAGAGGCCCTGGAGTTTGCACGTAGCTCTCGAAACCTTCATCTCCAACTGACAAGCGGGAGAGAGCAGCCGGCAGCTCCGGGCGGCCCCGCCAAAGGTCACTGCGTTTGCACATTCGCAAAACACGCGTTTAAATAAAAAAAGAAAGAGAAAAAAAGGGAAGGAAAATAAATCCAGAATTCACGTGGCAGAGCTGGTGAGAAGATCGGCACCAGCCCGGGCTCCTCCAGCCCCCCATTTTTGGCAGGTTAGGTCCCTGAAATGGGCTTTGAAATAATCAGAGCCGAGCGAAACCAGCAGATTTCTATCTCCTGATTTGCTTTTGCTTCCTGGGCCCTGAGGGTGCGATCGCATTTTCAAATTCTCTGGAAGAAGAAAGGCTCGAAAATGAGTTTCAGCGCGTCAAGCGGATGGCCGGGGGGGGCTGGGGCCTTGGGGGACCCTCTGAGATCCCCCTGTCAGGCAGGAGGGGCAGAGCTGAACCCCTCATGGGCTGTGGGTCCTGGTTGTGGGATCCCTGCAGCCAGCCTGGCCCCGAGCACGGCCACGCAGGTGGACACCGGGACAAATGACAAGTGACGGTGACTCCAGGGAGCACCAGGATGGGCGTGAAAAGGGAGAGCAGGAGCCTGGAGCAGGAGCTGAGCCACCTCCAGGGATGCTAAAGCCGCCTGAGCTGCTCTCTCCAGCGTTGTCTCGCTGCCCCGCGCACCCTGGCCTCATCCTGCACCCGCCTGCCAGGCCCTGAGGAGCGCAGAAGCTCATCATTGCCAAGGGTTGTAACCAGCTGGAAGGGAACCCCTGCAGAGCTTGGGGGGGGATCCACCTCCTGTGCCCGCAGCAAGGGGAAGAGGTGGCAGAGCAGAAGGGCAGGGGGTGCTGAGCGACCGTGCTGAGCCCACACCAAGCTGCAGCAACGCTCGCCCTCACCAGCCCCACCTTCGCCGGCAGAGCCCTTTGAACCCGGCCAGCTCTGGGCTGTAATTAGCCCTCAGCCGATGGATCACAGGCACCGCAGCACCCACCCGTCGGCTGCTGCTCAGCACCCGCCACAGAGGGGCCAGGAACTTCCACCCCAGCCGGGTCCCTCCAAACCTTCCTGGGTGCCCAGCCTGGAGCAGGGAGCGTGAAGCTGCTGGGGGCAATGCCAGTGGGATGGGTGCTGAGCCCAGCACCCACTGCATCCCCCGGGCGAGCAGCAGCTGGGGCGCCCGGCCGGTGCTCCGGGAAGCAGCGAGCACGGGGCTCGCCACGCCGGCTGCGGCAGAACCGGCCCAGCAGGGCTGGGAGCGCTGCCGGCACCGCCAGACTGGTCTTGGCTGTTCTACCGGGCGCCAACCACGGATGGGAGCCCGACCCACGGCACATCATCCCCCGGATCTCTGGGGCAGGAGCGGTGCTCCTGCCACGGCTGCACCCCAAGAGGCTGGTCCCGCACAGCCCAGCCCCAGCTGAGCCCGGCGGTGCCGATGCCCTCACTGTGTGCCAGCCACACGACTGTTTCCAACAAGTTCCAGTCACAGAATCCCAGACTGGTTTGGGGGGGAAGGACCTTTCAAGCTCATTTAGCCCAACCCCCCTGCAGGGAGCAGGGCCATCTGCAACTAGAGCAGGTTGCTCAGAGCCCCCAACACCCTCCCCTGCAATGGGGACAGGGCTGGGGCAGCCACCACCTCTCGGGGCAACCTGGGCCAGGCTCTCCCCACCCTCAGCATCAACAATTTCTCCCTTCTCTCCACTCTCAATCTCCTTCTTGCAGTTCCAACCCATCTCCCCTTGTCGTGTGCCAACAGGCACTGCTCAAACGGGGACTCCTCTGCTTCAAAGATGCAGCTCAGGGGGATCACCGACGTGACACGAGGGCATCACCAACACGGCACGGGGTGTTTGGAGCTGGGTGTTTGTCGACATGATGCCAGGCGCGCACAAAAGCTGCCTCATTATCCCCTAATTAGTGCCTTGCCAGCTCCTGCAATTAACACCCATGCAAGTGGCTGTTGTTGAGGTAAACAGAGGGTTAGAAGCACCCTGGAGAGCCGGGAGCCCTGGCAGGGTGCAGACCACCCATGGGCACGCTCTGAGGAGCTGGTGCGGAGCCCAGGAGGGTCTGACCCAGCTCCCCGAGTCCTGCGGCTGCTCCAGCAGAGCCTGGCGGGGCTGGGCAGGGTGCTCAGGGAGCCGTATATCAATGGCAGGAGCTTGCAAGGCTGGTGGCACTGCCCGGAGCACCCCAGGAGAGCAGGACATCGCCCAGCACCGTGCGGCAGGGAGCACCCGTGCTCCACACGGAGAGGAGGGGACACTCTCCAGAGATCCTGGAGCAACCAGGACTGAGCTCCAGGTTGCGGGTCCTGCCTCAGAGGTGGCCAAGCCACCCGCGCTCCTGCACAGAGCAAGGTGTTCTTTCAGAAGTTGCCTCCTTCAGAAAACATCAAAGCAAAAAACAATTGCCCGGGTCTTAAAATGGCCTTTCTCCAGCTGACCCAGAAACACGGATCAAGAGCTGTCTCATCCCTTAATTGAGAAGTTGGTGACTTTGAATCTTTATTAAAGAGCTTTGGTGAATTCGCAGATTAAGGGCACAACCAGCCGCTGCCATCATCCAACCTGATTCCCCGCATGCCACGGCCGGAGCAACCTCACCCCGCTGCTGCAGCCCTGGAGCCAACACCGGGCTCTCACCGGGCTCTTTGTGCTCCTGCTGCTGAGAGAAAACTGAAAGAAAACGAGAAACCAGAAGGGCCTCGACCTGCCTGCAGAAAAACAACCCGTTTCTAGGATTTTGTCCAGCTTCGGATGCTGGGAGGAGCAGGGAGGGCTCAGAGGAGGGGGCAGAGCACTTGTGCCCCTTCCCTGCAGGTCACCTCTCCCCTCCCATCTCCCCACACCCCAGTTCGGAGGATGCTCCCCAGCAGCACCATGAAATCAGGGGTGGTTTTGGCAAGGCCACGAGGAATCCCCCTTCCCACGCCGCGCTGCTGCCCGTGGGGCCGTGGGAAGGGGCTGCCAGTGGCGCGGGGGCTTCCCCGGGGTGGCTGCGGAGCTGAGCTGCCAGATCTTGGGGGAAAAATGAGGCTAAAGAGGAGCCGGCGCATTCCTGGCTGTACTCTTGCTGCCTGCTGCGGATTATCGGGTTTCAAGAGAAGGAAAACAGAAGGGGGGGACGCTGCTCCACGCGCCTGAGCGAGAGCGAGGAGCAGCTCAGCTAAAGAACCGCGCTTTCCCCTGCAGCGAGAGAAGACAGGCAAGGAAAAATCCCGAAATCCCCGGCCCTGCTGATTCCCAGGGGCGCAGATGGAGCAGAAAACAACCCCAGCCCTTGCCCGGCTGCTCCGGGTTCAGGAGGCCTCGGCAGCCGGGAGGGGATTAAGCCCCACTCTGCCCATCTGGACAGGGGGTTGTGCCCGATGCCAGGCCTGGGAGCAGAGCGGTGCTGTGCACGGGTGTGAGCACACACACACGGACACACAGCACACAGAGACAAACAGCACACACACAGCACACACAGACACACAGCACACATGGACACACAGACACACAGCACACACGGACACACGGACACACAGCACACACAGACACACAGCACACACGGACACACAGCACACACAGACACACAGCACGCACACAGCACACACACGGACACACAGCACACAGACACACAGCACACACACAGCACACACAGCACACACACAGAGCACACACACAGCACACACGCACGCCAGGGCACGGCGAGCCATGGCTGCCACACGGAGTGATGCTCCAGCATCTCCCCAGCGGCGGGGGGGATGCTTCATCCCAGTGCAGCGTCTCCATCCTGGCAAGACGAGCCCTGGAGCTCAGCCTCCTGCCTGTCCCTCCTCTCCCTCATCCTCACCAGCCGCCCGCTGGCTGCTCCCGCTGGTTTCTATGGGAACTCAGCAGGCAAACACGGTTTCCAGCGAGGCCAGCGCTGGCCCAGCAGCTCGAACCCAAGCGGCGAGCTGCCCCAGCCCAGGCTTTGCTTGGGGGATCCCTCTCCTGGTCTTGCCCCAGGAGGGGCAAGAAGGATGGGTGCCCCAGCCCAGCGGGTGCCCTGGTGCTGGCTGGGGGTGCTGGGGCTGCTCCCCACAGGCAGGCGCCGGCCGAGGTCCCCAGCGGGGACAGGCTTTGCCCTCGCCATGTGATTTTCAGCGCGATGCTGAAGAATTTTAATGCCTCGGCTACGCTGGGAGTCCTAATCCCAGCTCTGGCTCCCCAGGGGCTGGCGCAGGGTGGGCAATGGGGGCTGGTGTCCCCCAGCCACGGCTCTGGTGAGGAGGAGGAGAGAAGGGGACAGGCAGGGAAGCCTCATCCTCTCCCAGTGGAGCGATGGGGACAAGAGGGAGCGGTGCAGATCGGAGCAGGACAGGAGCTTTCATACCCCAAGGGAGGGAATTGGAGCAGCCGCACGCACCAACCCAGCCCGGTGCGCGTGCACGTGTGTGCACACGCGTGTGCACGGCCGTGCACCACAGGATGAGCCCTACCGGGAGCCACGGTGCAGCCTGGTCCCAGCTCAGCTCCGGGGATGGATGCACAGCAGGATGCAGCCTCTCTTGACGTGGAGAAGTGGGAGAAACCATCGGGCGCTGCCGATTGCCGGCTGCAGAGCGGCACGCAGCGCCGCAGCCAGCCTCGCCTGCCTGGAACGATGGCTCCCCCAGCAAATGCCAGCCTGGTTCCCTCCGTGCCCGCTCTCTAGCAGGCCTCCCTCCACTCCTCCACGCGCCGGGCTGGCCACGGGTCCCCTCCCCGCTGCAGCTGCCCTCCTGCCGCCCAGCACGGAGGGATTAAAGAGGCTCCCAGAGCCATCTGGAAGCAGGGAGCCGGCTGCCCTGCACCCAAGGGACCGCGGCGCACGGCACGGGTGGGATGGCGGGGCCGGGTGGGTCGGATCGAACCACGCACGCAGGACTCAGCCCTCCTGCACCACAGCACGACGCCACGGCACGGTCCTCGGAGCACGGCAAAGACCCCGCAAAGAGCTGCTGGAAGGGTCGGCGCTCGCTCTGCAGAGGGGGGACGGCGGCCAAAGCCGGGGTCCTTACCGCGTCCCAGGGGAAGGTGGCCCAAGGGTGACCCGTCCAGCCTCTTCCGCTGGGGTTTAACAGACTCGTGGCGTATCAAACATGCCCCCGTCATGTGATGAATCAGACCCCGTTCCCACAGATCAACCAGCGGCGCAACAAAGCTGCGATTGAGCGCTCGGGGTAGCGGCTGCGGCTCGCGCGTCGTCTCCGGCACCGCCAGACACCTCGGCGCAGGGGGGCCAAGCACCACCAGCATCTCGCCAGCCACACGCATCCAGCCCCCAGGCGCTTCGCCCTTGCTCTCTGCTGAGGAAGAGGAGGAGGAGGAGGAGGAGGAGGTTGGCTCTCTGCTAACACGCAGGCAGCGAGACGGGAAGCACGAAGCCCAGGGAAGCGTTGGGGTCCCTGGGAAGCGCCAGACGACATCTCGGGGGGCTCCATCCGTCACAGCCCATCCCGGCTGCGACCTCGGCGAAGCGTCCGGCCACGGGGACCAGCACCAGCAGGCAGGCTTAGGGGGGCTGGGCCATCCAGGAAGGGGGGTCACAATCATGGGGGTTTGGGGGTGCTGAGCCAGGGCGGCAAAAAAAGCCCTCGCAAAGCCCTGCCTGGCTGTGCAGAGTGGAGGTGCCAGCCGGGGGAGGGGGGGAGGGCAGCACGCAGCACATAAACACCCCGCGGAGCCAGCGCAGGGGGGACCCCAATTCTCCATGGAAGCACCAGGGGAGCAGCCAGGGGGTGCAGGAGGAGCCTGGCCCCTATTCCTTGGTGCAGCCAAGGGGGTGCTGACCCACGGGGGTGCTCTCAGGGGGGCTGTGATCCCCCCCTGGACCCTGCCCAGCTCCCTGCACACCCCTCCCAGGAGCATATCCCTGATGCAGGGGGGATGCTCCGCAGCACCCCAACACCTTGCACCGCCCGGCGGGAGGAAGAAGAGGAGGGAAGGAGGAGGAGGAAGAGGGAAGGAGGAAGAAGAGGGAAGGAGGAAGAAGAGGAGATGGAGGAGGAAGAAGAGGAGGGAAGGAGGAAGAAGANAGGAAGAAGAAGAGGAGGGAGGGAGGAAGAAGAGGAGGAGGAGGAGGGGAGGAGCGGCGCTGGGGGTACTCACGGTGCGGGGCAGGCAGCGGGTGGTCCCCCCCTCGCTGCAGCATGGTGCGGGGCAGCCCCAGCCCGAGCAGCAGCCGGAGCCGGAGCCGGAGCATCAAGCGGAGCTGGAGCAGCATCAAGCGGAGCTGGGCATGCTCGGGGGCTGCCGAGCAGCACGTGATGCCGGGGCTGGCACCCAGCACTGCGGGGGGAGCAGCTCTGCCCGCCCCCAGCCCCCCTCCGGCAGCCCCCGGGAGCCCCGCAGCGCCCCCCGCACCAGCAGAGCCCCGGCGGGGAGAGGAGGAGCTGCTGCTGCTGCTGCTGATGATGATGATGATCCCCACCCCCCCACACACACACCGCCCTGCAGCGTTTGGAGAGGGGGGGCTGGACCACACTGACCCCCCCGCACATCCCCCTCCTGCATCCCAGCATCAAGGGGGTACCCAGGATTGTGCCCCCTACCCCCGACATACCCGTATCAAGGGGGTACCGAGGATTATGCCCTCCCACCCCCCACATACCTGTATCAAGGGGATACCCAGGACTGTGCCCCCCCCCTGCATCCCAGTACCAAGGGGGCACCCAGGATTGTGCTCCCCTTCATCCATCCCAGCATCAAAGGGGCAACCAGGACCGTGTCTTACCTCCCCCCCACATCCCAGCATCAGAGGGACAGACAGTACTGTGCCCACCCTGCACCCCAGTATCAAGAGGGCACCCAGGACTGTGCCCCCTGCTCCCCATCCTGCACCTCTAAAGCCAGGGGACCCCATTTGTCCCCAGCCAGGCCCGTGGGATCCCCCTGCAGGGGCTCAGGCAGCACCCCCAGACTCTGCACCCTGCGGGGAGGGCACAGCACAGGGGGAAGGGGCAGCAAAGCAGCTCAGCCGCCACGGCTTGCTCTCTGGAGCACAGAGGGCACTGCTCGGTCCACGCCGAGGGGCAGCGATGGCTTGGGCAGGGCTGGCAAAGCCCCTCACCCGGCCCCTGGGCTGCTGGCAGGCAGGGTGAGCGCTGGGCTGCAGAGCTGAGGAGCTGCAAACTCCTGCCCTCCAGCACTGGCAGCGTGCCCTGAGCCGTGGCACTGCCCTAATTCTGCCTGTCAGAGCTGCCAGGGCACCACTGCTGCACCCAGCGCCTGCAGCAGGAGCCTCAGGCCCCGCAGCACCCGGGGACCCTTGATCCTCCGCAGCTCAACCACCCTGGGGAGAGACCGGCGAAGGAAAACCCGTCGGCTGCCCTTGATCCTCTAATCCCCCCCTGAGCCACACGGCATTAGGGGCTGGCGAGGGGCTTTGCTTTCACTGCACGCTCGGCCTCCTGCACCTCCCGCTCCGTCCCCCCCAGCCACAGGCGAGATTCTCCCTCCCTGCCAACCCTGCCCACCAACCACAGCCCCAAAGGTCACCTCGGCCCCTCGCCAAGGTCACTGTCCGCAATTATTCCCCTGCTCCGCAGGCAGCAGAGCCCTGCTGGGGCAGCTCTAATCTCCCCATCCAGCCACTCTCCTGCCACCCGTGAGAGCCCCAGGAGCTGAAAACCAGCCCAGGGAGCTCAGGAGTAACTGGGGAGCTGCTCTGCTCTGGGAGGAAACCCCCCCAGCCTGGCCAGGGAACCCTCAGCACCAGCTGTATGTGCCCCCCAGATGCATTTTGGGGGTCCGTTGTTCCTTAACCCCCTGCCCAGCCAAGAGCACCACGGCGCTGCCAAAGGCACGGAGGCAACAGGACCTTTTCCTCCTGCAACCGGAGGCAGGAACACGGTGGAAAAAAGCCCTTTGACCATCACCGCTCCCCCCTGGGAGCACCCAGCCGGGTGCTGCTCTCCCACCGCCCCAGGCTGGCACAGGAGGGGAGGGTGCCCAGCGTCGCGGGCACGGCGGGGAACCAGCGGTTGCCTTCTCTGCAGCTGGGCCCCCGCTTTGCACACACGTGTGCAGCAACGTGCAGGGCATGCACCGCTGCGCCAGCCTCTAAGCCACCTTGTGGGTGCTGTGGCAAAGGCAGCAGCCAGCGCAGCCCACGCCAGCCAGGGGTTTTGGGGGGAGAGCAGCTCCTGGCTGCAGCTCCCCTCCACCCCAGCTCCAGCCCAAACCTACTCCCAGTTCCACCGCGCCGTTCCCAGTTGCTGCAGCGCACGGGGAATAGCGGGCAATGGGTCGAGCATGCAGAGGAGTGTGGGGAAATCAGAGAATCTCAGACTGGTTTGGGTGGGAAGGACCTTTCAAGCTCAACTGATCCAACCCCCCTGCAGGGAGCAGGGCCATCTGCAACTAGAGCAGGTTGCTCAGAGCCCCCAACAACCTCCCCTGCAATGGGGACAGGGATGGGGCAGCCACCACCTCTCGGGGCAACCTGGGCCAGGCTCTCCCCACCCTCAGCACCAACAATTGCTCCCTTCTCTCTGCTCTTAATCTCCCTCGCAGAGTTTCAGCCCACCCCCCCTTGTCCCACCAGGAAGACGATCCCGTCCAAGGAGCAGCACATGGCAGACGTGCTGCAGCTCCAACCCACCCAGGAGGTTCCCCAGCTCAGCTCCGGCCCCGCAAGCCCCACTCGCAGCAACACCTGTGGCTGCACCGCTCAAACACGGGGCTGATTCAAGGACACCTTGGCAGGTAGACCGGATAATCCCGGCGCTTTGCTCCAGCCCTCGGCCCACCTCGGGATCTTTGCTCTCGCCGGGTTTATTGCCGTCTGAGCAGGCAGAGGAAGCTCTGTGCGCGCCAGATAGGGACGGGCTCAAAGATCCCCGTCTGAGACACCCTCCTCGCCCAGCAGGACCTGGAGCCCCGCGTGAGGCGAGGCGAGGCGGCGGCGCCCGCCTGCAGCTCAGCCTGTCTAGACACCAGCATCACCCCACCAGGGTCCCAGTTCCTGGACCGGAGGCAGGGAGGGGGCGAGAGGGAATGAGAAACAACCCGCCGGGGTGAAGCGGGGCTCTCAGAGCGATGCCTCGAGCCAGATCCTCACCGCGTTACGCTCCTGCTGCCTTCCCCGCAGCCAGCGCAGCCAGCTCAGCGCAGCACATGCCCCGGGCAGCGCATGCCCCAGGGTTCCTTTGCGCGACGGAGCTCCCTCCTACGAGGGTAGGGTGCTGCAGGGCCCTGGAGAAAGTCCCCACCAGGCTCCAGGGGACCTTTCCCTGTGAGATGACTCAGGGTGAGGGGCTTGGCTGGTTCGCCCACCTCACCCTGGAGCCCTCAAAAGAAACATTCGCATCTGAAACGGAGCCAGGGCAGGGCCACAAGCACCCACCCAAACCCAACGCAAACTGACAGCACCAAACCTGGCCCCATCCTTGAGCCACAGCGATGCTCCAAAGCCTCCCAAACTACACCTTTCCCACCCTGGTCCTTCACAGGGCTGGGTGGCAGCAGCTCCTCAAGCATTTTGGGAGCAGCTGCCCCCCCAGGGAGAGCCAAACCCTGAGAGCAGCATCATCCGAGGGTGCAATGGCAGGAGGCAGAAGCTTCTCCCCCCAGTCCCTTCTCACTTACTTGATGAAGTAGAAGCCCCCGTGCAGCGTGGTGTCCACCTCCCAGCCTCGGGGCAGCCCTGGAAGGACAGGGCAGAAGCAGAGGTCACCCTCCCTTGCCCTGCGTAGCCCCTGCCCCCCCTGCCCGTGCCCTGCCGTGGGCTGGGGTGTTGCACCCGCAGGATCTGCTGCTGGACAGTATCCCACCGAGGCCCCACTTCGCTGGGAGGCAACCATGGAGGAGACCTTGTGGGTCTCGTGGAGCGCCGTGTCCTGCCGTGGTTGGCTCTCATTTACTCAAAATACTGGTTTTAAAATGGTTTGCGTCCCTTCCCCATCAGCGCCAGGTCTCAGAGACCACAGGGAGCTTCTTCTGCAGAAGGAGACTCTTAAAAGCACCCCCCAAGAACATCTGTCCAGCTGGAAACCCCACACCTGAGAGATGCAGCATCACCTCACGCACCATTCAAAGCCCCCTCAACCCTCCCCAGTTGCCAGGCAGCTCCCACTCACTCAGCTTTTTAGGGTCTCTAGTGCATTTCGAGAGACTCTACAGACCTCCAGACTCTGAGCAGTGCCCGGGGAGGTCAAAGAGCAAACACCAAAACCCCCGGAGCCGCCCCTTACCGGCGCAGGAGAAGTGTCCACTCTGGATGGAGTAGCCTGTGCCGGGGTGTACCCAGCTCGTGGACTTGGTCTCGTCGCTGCGAAAGACAAGGAAGGAGTGGGGCTGTCAGCACCCAGGGGGGACCCAGGAAGACCCTTCCCAACGCCGAGGAGGGCTCTTTGCAACACGAGGGGCTTTTCCAGCCAAGGGAATGGAAGGAGCAGGAAGGAGTAGGAAGGAGCAGCACGAGGTGCACTGGGAGAGCAGAGAGCCCCAAGGAGAGAGAAGCAGGGGGGGGAAAGGAGAGACAACCACGTGCGATAGGTGAGCAGCCGAGCGCTGAGGCTTGCAGCAGGGGGTGCCCCTGGTTTCCATCCTGAATGAAGCCCCTGACCACCCGCAGCCCAGCTCAAACCCCATCCCCGCAGCACCCCCCGCTCCACACCAGCTGCCAGGCAGGACCGTACTTGATGAAGAAGATGCGTCCGTCCCTGCAGACGCCGTAGGTCCACCTGCCCGGCAGGTCCAGCCAGTCGATGTCATCCCCCATGGGGGTGGCGGTGAAGGTTTAGGGGCTCCCACGCTGCAAGGAAGGGAGGTCAGGATGGCAGCCGGCTGAGGAAGCACCAACCAACTCCTGATCACCCCACCAGAAGCAAGGACTTGCTCACCTCAGACCTTCCACCCAGCCTCTGTTTGCTGCAAATAACCAAGGAGGGAGGGAAAGGAAAAATTCCCAACCAAACCCATGGAGTTAACCCTCTGGGTGCAGAGGGCAGCCTCCCAGGGCGGCGGGGATTGCCAGGTGACTCTAGCCCGTCACAGCTTCCTCCACTGCCTCCTCGGTGTAATTACCGTCAATTAACTCGGAGGGGTGAGTAATTATGGAGTTGTAACTTCCCTCTCCCTGTTCAGTTTAAACAATGTCGGATTCTTCTGCTCGCCGTCTGATCTCGCCGCCAAGCCTGGGCGGTATGTAGGGCACCCTGATGATTATCTGCAGCGCTTTCGCAGCTGCCCACCAGGTATTTTCTCTCTCCGCGCCGCCTTGGCCGTCAATTAAACGTCTTTCAAGGGGAAAGGTGGGGTCTGGGAGGTACCTACCCGGGGGATGGTGGAGGAGGCAATTGCCCTCGTGTCTCAGCGGTGCCTTTGTGGAGCTCCTCATGGCACAAGGAGGAAGAGTCTGGTGCAGGAGAGGCCTCGGAGGTGGAAACGAAGGAGCTGCTCCTCGAAGCAGGGAGGAAGGGGCTTGTCCCACATCACAGCAGTTCCCTGCCAGGGTTTGGGGAAACCAGTTCACCTGAAGTCTCAGGAAGGCGCTTCCTATCGTTCTTTGGATGCCTGGGTAAGAAAAACACGTCCGGTTAGTCCCAGCGAGCAGCCGATGGGACCCCAGCATAGCAGGGAGCGCTGCTGCCGTCCTGGGCATCAACTGACCCAAGGAAGCTCCGTTTTGTAGGAGAAATGCTTTGGCTGCAAACTGTGGGCCAAGCTCGTGTCCTGCCAGTGGCTTGAGGAGTGCACATGGAAGCACATGCTCAGACCCCGACACTTGCAGCTCTGGGAGGGGGACTCAGAGCGCCCCTCGCCAGGATCCGCACTGGGTTTCGGCAGGATTGGGGTTTTTTAGCTGGGTTTGGACCGACTGGGAATAGTGTTCCACCAAGCCCGCCCGCCCCAGTTAGGTTACGGTCCTGCCGGGGAGTTGCCACCTTTATCGCGTTGCCATCTGCAGAGCGGGACGTCAATCACCGCCCGATTAACGACCACGGCAACTCCCGGGGCTTTGATGCCGCGATGCACCCCGAGATTGGGGAGGTCACGGCCTGACCCTGAGGGAGGCAGTTCTGCTTCCCCCACCTCCGCAGCCAGGCGGGAGCCAAACCACAGCCGAGAGATCCCGGAGCTTAATCCTGGTGGCCAAAGCTGGGGAGCAGGCAACTCCAGGGCACCTCCAAACCGAGCGGTTCTGGATAAAGCTGCCGCATTAAACTGCTTCCATCATGGGTTTTTTTGGGGGGAAACTCCTCCGGGGCCAGCCCTGGCCAAGAGATGGTTTGTGCCACATGCTGGCTCAAGGCAGAAATAGCTTTATAAAGTCAAACGTGGCAAGAGGTCTGCTCCTAAGCTGCCCTAATCCTATTTCGGCGCTGGGGGAGGCACCGCAGGGATAACCACAGTGCTCCTGGAGACAGCAGGTCCTCCTGGTCACATCTGCAGCCACTCGCAGATGGGTTTCTGTACTGGGAGCAGCCTCTAGCCTGAGTCACGGCTCACACACGGCACCAGCACAAACTCTTTGGGGGCTTGGGTTTGTGAGCAGCCACTGGCACCACTCCAGAGGCTCCCGTTGAGATGTCCCTGTTGCTCAGCTGAGCTTTCAAATCCAATGTTGGTTCATTTATGTAGATGTGAAAGAGAAACCTGAGGAGAACCAGAACCGAACAAGTCAGCCCCAGGACCAGGAGCTCACCTGAGTGGTCCTCACCATCCAGCCCAGGGCCAAACCTCTCCACTTACTGCAGAGTAATCCTCACGTGTACCTCGAGGGTGTGCCGGACCAGAGTCCATGCCAGATAAACTCATCTGATCCTAAAAGATTTCCTTCCTTCTCTAGTAACCCCAAGGAAAGATGCATTTCCCTGACCATACATTTCTCAGGGTCTCCTTCCTTGTCCCCACTCCTCAGACAGGTGACAAAGGAGAAGGAGCTGGCGCAACCCCCCGGGTAAGTAACTCTGTGGTTCTTGGAGGGTTTTGGAGGACCTTCAGCCAGGAATCCCAACAGCTCCAGGCTCTCTCCTGCCAGGTAAATAAATCAGCTTTTATTGCTTTCCACAAGATAATTCCCCCCTCATTTCCTTCTCTCTTTATCCAACGGAAATTCAAAGGGGAAACACCAGAGGGGCTTTTTGGTTTCATTTGGTTTAAAAGCTCCTTGCTCACAACCACCCAGGTTAGGGAGGGAAGGAGGGGGCAGAAGCAGGCACCCCCTGAGCGTTTCTTCACAAAACCACCCGTATTCAGGGGTTCTGCTGATGGTCCCAGAGATGCTCCCACAGCACCAGCACCAGCACCTCTGCCCCGTGTCCTCCCTTGAGTGGGGGCACAAAGGGATGGAGAAGCCACCAATCTCCCATGGAACCATCCTGAGACCTGCCATGAGGAGGAGATGGAGAAGAAAACTCAATAGATATATTCGCTATGGCAAGAAACAGCCCCCAACACATCATCCTCCTGGAGACATGTGGCTGCTGGCAAGCCCAGGGCCACCAGGTCACCCTTGATGCTGAAGGGACATTGCAGAGAGGTTGGGGCTGGGCTCTTCTCACAGGGAATTAGCGATAGAACCGAAGGGAATGGTTCCAAACTACAACAGGGAAGGGTTAGACTGGAGAGTAGGAAAGGAATAGGCTGCCCAGGGAGGGGGTTGAATCCCCATCCCTGGCCATGTTTAAAGGGTGTTTAGATGCGGTGTTGGGGGAGATGGTTTAGGGGTGAACTTTGCAGAGTAGGGTTGAGGGTTGGACTCGATGATCCCAAGGGTCTCTTCCAACCTCAAAGATTCTAGGATGATTCTATGTTTTTGCTCGCCAAGGTGTCAGGAGCAGCCACCTCCTCCTCCTCCTCCATCCCTGCAATGCCAAGCCTTTGCTTCCAGCCATGGTGGGACCACGCGAAGAACAAAAGGCAAAGGGAGCGAAACATGCGGAAAAGGGCTGAGCCGGGTGAGCCACGGCTTGGTTGTGGTCACTGAGGGCGCCTGGCCCCGGCTGCTCCCTCTCACCCAGCCCTTCATGGGCGACCTGCCCTGCCAAGGAAAGCAAATAAAGGCTGAGGAAGTTTCCTGCGGGGAGCCCTGGTGGGTCAGATGTTCGGAATGTCACAGAACCGGGCGTTTCTGCACAGAAAGGGGTGGTTAATTCTCCTACGTTTGCCTAGCCCGCCCTGGTGTTTACTCCAGAGCAAGGTGGCTCAGCACCTTCAGGTCACGGTGGAGGGATGGGTGGGTAGGAGGAGGCTCTGCTGGGGAACAGCTAGAGGGACCCTCTCTGCTAGAAGCACCTCAGGGTGGTGGTGGCGGCCACGGCGGCGCTGCCGGCTGCGAGTCCCGCGCTGCCGTACGGTTCTGGCACCATCTCCTGGACAAAAGCTTCCCCAGAAACCACGGCCAGAAACGCACTTGCAGAGCGAGTTGGCCAAGCGCTTCCACCCAGCCCAACCCAATCCCCCCCGAGGTGCACACGTCGCACCCGTTCCCCGACAACATTCTGCAGTCTACCACCCGGATCGTCAAGTTGCCACCTCCTCCCTCCTTTTTACTCCACACACCACCCGTCCAGCTGCTCCAAAGCTCCATTTCAAGGCAGGCTGAGGACACCACGGCCATGGAACCACCGTTGCTTTGCAAAACCGGCGAGCATGGCTCTCTCTGGGCGTTCCCGGCTCGAGCTCAGAAACCAGGGATCACCTCAAGCCAAAGTGAGCTGCTAAGCAAAAAAAACCAACCACCTAATTGCTTCGTATTCTTTACGTCTGGTTGTAAACTGCTTGTAATTTGATAGACAGTGGCAGGGAGCCCTGGTGGGTGCTGCTCCACGGATCTTACCAGGCTGGAATGCTGGCGCCCAGACACCCAGATTGTGAGCAGATGTTGAACAGCCTTTTATCGCCAACCCCACTAACACATTTACCACCAGGAACAGCAACCCACCGCTCCCCACAGCCACCCCCAGAGCTCGGAACCCTTGCACCGGCTCGTTACCATAGCTCCCAACAGCCAGCATGGAGAGGTGCCAGCCCAACATCCCTCCAGCTCTAGAAGCAAAAGCTTTTCCACCTGCTGCTCCCCCTTCCCCTTCCGCCAGGAGCCTCGTTTCACCTGAGATCTGTCCGAAATGAGCTCGGCAACCTGAAATGGCGAAGTCGACGAGAAGCAGCGAGGCGCAGTAGGAGGAGGAGGAGGAGGAGGAGGAGGGGAAGGGAAGATGGGCCCGATGCAAAGGTTCCCACTGGGACTTTGTTTCTTCTCAGCACAAAGTCCCTGAGAGGGAGCTTGGCCTGAGGCCCAGCCGCCCGTGGCCGAAGGCAGCTCTGCACATCCAAGGACACAGGCAGCAGCTCTTTTCTGCTCCCGATGAGGTGCCTGGTCTCGGGGGTGACGGGGAAGGAAACCAGCCGGCGGTTCGCACGGGGCCAGGAGCAGCTCGCGTTGGGCTGGCAGACACCCCTGGGGCACAACAGCCCCTCCAACACCACGTTAACACCACACAAACCTCCACGGACACACCCAGCATCATAAAGCTGTTTTCCAAGCAGGGCCTTTCTTTGCTCTGCTCTGTATGTACCGGTTATTCCTTGTGGCAGCTCCTTTGCCTACAGACAGGCGTTTAGATTGAGCTGTAGATAGTCTGGACAGCTCTGGATGGCTCTATCTGTGACAATGACAGTGGGAATTTATCTCCAGCAGTTTCCTGGTTGATTAAAAGCTCAACACGAACCGACAACGGGTGAGGAAGCCACAACCTCCCCCTGGGCTGATCCCCGGCAGGGTTTGGGGGATCCTGCCCCTCTTGGGAGCCCCCCCTGCAGGGCTGGGCCCAGCTCTGGAGGCCTCAGCCCAGCAGAGACAGGGACCTGGTGGAGCGGGGCCAGAGGAGGCCCCAGCAATGCTGGGAGGGCTGGAACCCCTCTGCTGGGAGGCCAGGCTGGGAGAGCTGGGGGGGTTCAGCCTGGGGAAGAGAAGGCTCCGCGCAGACCTTAAGGCCTCAAGGCCTCTTGGCGCTTAAAGAGGGGCTGTAAAAAAGACGGCGACAGACTTTGGAGCAGGGCCTGTGGGGACAGGACAAGGGGGATGGGCTGGAACTGACAGAGGGAGAATGAGAGTAGAGAGAAGGGAGAAATTGTTGGTGCTGAGGGTGGTGAGAGCCTGGTCCAGGTTGCCCCGAGAGGTGGTGGCTGCCCCATCCCTGGCACCACTGTGGGGGAGGCTGGATGGAGAAGACAGCTCACGGTGTTTTGTTTCCACCCTGAAAACAACAGACAAGGAAAACAAAGAAACTCTGCCGTGCTCCTACAGCCTGGGCGGCTCCAGAGCCAGCAGCGTTTTATCGCTTATTGGCGGCATTAGCAGAGGGGACAGATGGACGCCTGCTGCTAATGGCCTCTAATTCTTTATACCCTCCCGACTAATGGACGGCTTTTACGAGACGTCATTTCCCCCCTCCCTGCACCCAGCTGAACCTTGGATTAGATCCCAGTTACAGTTCAGGGAAAAGCAGTGAGTTCTCCAAGGAGCTGCAATCCAGTCGGGATTCAGCAGGAAGTTGCTTTAGTGGGACCGACCCAGCTCCACGGCACCATTAACCCGAAAATGGCATTTGGAGCAGACGCAGGGAGCAGTGACAACAAAAATAGCAGCTTATTTACTCCCCACGTGCCGCGCTGACAAACAAGCTCTTGAGACCCGCAGAGACGATAGGGCGACCAGAGCACGAATAATTCTATTCCGCCACAAATAAATTGTCAGCCTGACTGCAAGCACAGACCTCAACACTGATAGAATAGAGATCCCAGAAGGATTTCTACCTTCCAGATGGCATCTGGATGTGCTGCCAAGCATGGAGAAGCTCTCATTTAGCACCCAAACTCTACTTCTTTTAAGCTCTTTTGCTGAATAAAGAGAACCGGCAACATTTGGTGTTAAGGTAGAGTTGGAGCCAGCAGAACTGGTGGAGAGGACTTAAAAAAAATTCACTTTTGAAACCTACCGTAATTCTTATTTTTGGAGTTTTGAAGGGATTTCAAACAGTATTTTGCCTTGTCTGATGATGGCTTCACAGAAACGGAAGGTGGTTTCGAGCAAGGTGCAAGCACAGGGTTAAACCCAGTTTCACCAGTCTGATACTGGGCTCTGAGCAGCGCTTTAAGGCACAAACTAAATGAGTGACTTGGAAAGTTCCCCCCTAAACATCACCTGAGAAAAAGGGTGAGAGAAACCCAAACATTCAGTGCATTTATGGCAAACACAAGGAAATGTTCTGGCTCTTCTCAAAGCGAAGGCAAATCAGTTCTTTGGCACCTTCCAGTCTCCTCTACTCCCGAGGTGACAACTCAAACAGGTTTCAGAGAAAAGCCCGAAAATATTTATTAAAAACCATGCAGAAATACTTTGGAAACCCTGCAGAGTTCATCAAGTCACGCTAAGCCATGAGCAAAAACCCCAAATCACAACACTCGGTGTCATTTAGGGCAACAAAACCTCAACGTCGCTGCGGACACCTCATTTGAACACGACTAATTGCATTTGAATTGAAAAGCTTCACCACTAAAAGGACAAATTTAGCTGTTCGGAAGGAAATTCACAGGGCACAGTGTCTCCCATATCACCAAAACCTCCTCTGGAAGCACCAAAGGTGATTAGAAAATATGTAATGTTCTCACAAAGCCAAACGCACGCGTGCGAATCGTCACCCATCATCTCCCAGGGACTCCTTCAAAGGAAGAACAAGTGGGAATTATCTTGCAAATCTCTTTATTACAATTTACAGATTAGTTCTGAATAGTTTTATTATGTACAGAAATATAACTTTAGATATAAAAACCCCAACGAACTCGACACAAACCAAGTAAAATCTGTAGAAAGCCAAAGCTGAAGGTGTTTTGGTTTTTTTTTCCCCCTAACTTCGCTCTAAATTATACAAAAATAAAATCTGATAATTACAGTTTTGATTTAAAGTTCAACAAGTGTTATTGTTTGGTTGGGTTGGTTTTTCTACGGTCTCACTCCAAAGCGCTGGACACATCCCGGAGGATCATTTTAAGGTATGTTAGAGGGGAAACCGGTGACAGTCAAGCTTAGGACGCTTCTGAGGTGATGAATTTAGTGTTATTTTCCTATCACCTTACACCGATACTTCAAAAACGTGAGGGCTGAGAGGGAGGGAAAAGCTCACCCAAGCAGGCAGGGTTCAGTGCGAATCAGCGGTGTGAGAGCCCAGCGCTTGCTCCAGTGGAAAAACAAATGATTTCTCCACTATCAGAAGTGCTTTTTAATCGAGTTAGTCAGTTCTGCTCGTTCCCAGCTGCAGCTTTTTCCAAGCCTCTGCAGAAAGCAGAAGGTCAGTATTAGCAGCTGTTAATTCACACCACTCAAAAAAGCTTTGACAAGCACCAGTAAATCAAGGGAGTTGTCCAGAGGAACTAAAGCACCAAGTTCTTCAAGCCTGAAGAAACTGGAAAAAAAAACCCTCCTGTAGTGTGTATGTATCTTTTTTACCAGGAGCAATGAACAGCATTTTTATTTATCAGTCACACTCGGACCATAAATCAGCCAATTTTCTCTTGTAATTCTCCATTTCTCAGCTCTGAGCAACAACAACAACAACAAAATCAAATAATTATCCACTGGGATACAGGAAAATCAGCTGCTGGAAATTAAAGGTGATTTCACAGGATTTAAGGGCATGATCAAAATGATGATTTCGCAACTTAAAAGGATCTTTCGTAGGAAAGGAGAGCCCCGATTTTAATGCCGTGAGGATGAAAAAAAACCATTGCTGCATTGCTTTCAAGTAGCTGCTCCACTTTTAGCTGGACTTCTACATTTGCTTGACAACTCGACTGTAGCTCACAACGAACCCTCTGAATCTCCTGACATTTCAAACTTCCAGCAGGGAAACGTCTTTAAAACTCCCAAGAATTCATGCGATGAGAATAAAATACAACCCTCAAAACTCTGAACTTCGAGACAAAATTAAGGGACGGCCAAAAAGACGGCGTGGCCAAGCTCTGTGAAACTCTTCTCTCCGCCTGTCATTTTATTTTTGAATTAAAAATTGAATGAGATGCCCAATCTGAAGTTGTTTTAAGTTTCTCCCTTACAAAAGGGAATCGCAGCTCATCTACCCACAAAACTTTGTGCAGATAGAGAGGAATTCTTCCATGTTTGGGATTTATTCCACCGCACAACCTCGTACCTGCTTGGGTGGCAGCCACACAACACCCCTCAGGTCCAAACGCGTCCCCCAACGGTCCTGCTTTTTTTATATTTCTGACTGAAACAACAAATTCAACATTATTAAACGAGGAACATAAATAAGGAGCGTTTTCCTTCCACCGAGGACCTCGACTTCCAGCCCTCCAAACGTGAAATGTTATTTTGGTGCCAGATGGACAAAAGTGCAGACGCAGAGAGGTATTAATACTGGCTCCTGGTAAAGAACATGGTGACTTGTGGCCATAAATCAAAGAGAATTCTCCTTACTAGTACCAGAACAAGCAAGAACACAAGAAACATGAAGAATCCCCCATTTCAATCCGCTTCCAGAAAGCGGAATCAATCGTGGCAAAAGTTATTCCAAGATTAACTTAAGAAGGAGGGGCTAGCTCCCCAATATTCAAACTCTCAGCCACAGCCTCGATATGTACCCTGGAGGTTTAATTATTGATCAGGAGGAGGCCTTGAAAGCAAAGAGGTTTGGTGCAGCAGCAGCCGACACCCTTTGGAACAGTCTTGGGTAAAGGTATTATTAAATAAAAAGAGAAACCAAAGGGCTTGTAGTGCACCAGAGCCACCCCCCGTAACCCTCCCCAGTGGGCGAGACTGAAATATTAAGACATCCAAGCGGTACAGAAACACTCCAACGCTACATGACGAGCAACTCCGGGCTCTTAAAAGGAAGGAATAAATTATCTGCTTCGTGCAGTTACTAGCCAACAAAAAACAAACGAACTCGGGAGACTTTCGCATGAGTTAAGAGGAAATGGAGAACCACACGAATGTAGCACAAGCCTCCCGAAACTTTAAATCAAAACTGCAAGAACTAGGTTCCGAGCCTCATAAATATTTTTCCTTCAAAATAGGTTTTGCTTTTTTTTTTTTCTTCTCTCAAAGTGCAAAAAGAAAAAAATAATCCAACTTAATAAAGTCACCACTTCTCCACGTAGGGCAGGACAAGGCATTTTTGGAATGGATTGAACCTAAAGCAGTCCGTTTCTCAAGTGGTACTGGAAAGGAATGCGGTTACACCACCCTTACCCTTGCTGATATTCAAAAAAGATTCTGTCTGGCTATCAAACCGGGACACACACGGGTATATTCGCTGGCTGAGTAAGGGTTAAAATGCCACTTTTTCTCTCTCTCTCCCCCGTTTCAAAATAGCACATGCAGCTGCCACTTGGGTGTTTCCAAGATGTTCGCGAGTGCCTAGGGGGCACGCAACTACCAGCTCTTTTTAAGGTGCTAGAAGGGATCCACCCTCTTGCAGTAGGTTTCCTGGAGTCTCTGAAATACTCTTTGTCTATGCTCAGTCGTGAAGCAGTAGCCGATGGCTTCTTCTGTTTCTTGGATCCGCTTCTGGAACCTGCATCCATCTCGGGCAAGCTCTTCCCAGGGTCCTTTCCGATCCTCCTCGCTGCTAATGTAATACTCGGTGACTTTTTCAAGGAAGGTTACCTGGAAAAAAGACAGAGGCGTTTAGCAAAAACACTTGTGGAAAAGCAGCTTCGGTTACTTGCGTGTAAGATTTTAACACAAGTTTTTAGGAGGGCCCATTTGCTTCACCAAAAAAAAAAATAGCTCGAGCTGCTACAGAGCTTCTGAACGACCTCTTTGGGCTGACACAGATCATACAATGTTCCCTGCGAGGCAACATCCCAAGTTCTCCAAGCCTGAAGAAACTGGAAAAAGCTGTAGTGTGTATGTATCTCTGTTTTACCAGGAGCAATCAACAGCATTTCTATTTATCAGTCACACTCGGACCATAAATCAGCCAATTTTCTCTTGTAATTCTCCATTTCTCAGCCCTGAACAACAACAACAATCAAATCGTTATCCACTAAGATACAGGAAAATCAACTGCTGGAAATTAAAGGTGATTTCACAGGATTTAAGGGCATGATTGAAACGATGATTTCACAACTAAGAGGATCTTCTGTAGGAAAGGAGAGCCCTGATTTCAATGCCATGAGGACAAAAAAGAACATCGCTGCATCGCTTCCAAGTGGCTGCTCGACTTTCAGCTGGATTTTTATGTTTGCTCGACAACTCGACTGTTCCCTGTGAGGCAACACTGCCCCCCTGGACGTCAGCACCGGGTGATAACCTCACACAAGAGATAATTCACGTGGGTCGCTCAGGAGGACACGCTGGGACACTCACCAAGGACTAGAAACAGGCTCCCAGGCAACCCTTCCGGTTGCTGAAGCTTTTACGTAATACAGAAGCGAAGACTCGTCGTGCTGTTTGAGTGAGGAACCACGTGAGCCAGTTCCTAGTGAAGCACCAGGCACAGCAATCACGCCGCGCTACATGGAAAGAAACAACGCTCATCGTAACGTGACTGGAACCACCCCTCCTGTTTCGAGCCGGTAGCAAATCCCACCGGATTTAACTCGGTGCAAGGAAATGGAATCAAAAGTCACGGCTGTTTAAAAATACGCGTGAAAACTTCCACTCTTTCTTTTCTTAAAATAGCCTAAGAGTTCTGAGAACTAAACTTGCAGGCTCGGGATCTAACCCGGACAGTATTTAGACTATGACTGCAACGAGGATTTGCCCGTTACCGAGCGATAAGAAAAGCCAGGCTATTCCAGGCTGCTCCCACAGCACATATTTTTCATTTAGCTGCACAAAACCACAGGGTAAGCCATCAGCTCGCAGACTAGGAGTGATTCTTGGGGACAAACTAGACACTGTCATTACAGCCGACTCACTGAGTTCACTGCAGGACAGGAGGGTCAGGAAAAAATGGGGGGAGGTACAAAAGCTCGCTGCTCTATCCCTGTGTTTTATTCTTATTCCACACCCAGCTCACACTAACACTCCTGCTCCGACAATGGACTGGATGACTTTTCGAGCTCCCTTCCAAACCCGAGCATTCTGGGAATCTGAGAAGAGAATGAAGAGTAAAGGAGGAGGTTGGGTTTGTGGTAGAGGCATCTTCCAACCTTCCCAGAAAACACAAACAGCACTGGAAGAGGTGAGCTAGAGGAATAATCAGCAGCTGGGGATACAGAGCTATGACAGATTGTGCTGAAGGCGACCTCCAGATCATCCAATTCCAGCACAGTGGCCTCAAATCACAGCGAGTCCCCTGTGAAAGGGGGGCCACCAGACCCTGGTGTCAATGCAAGGAAAACAAAACCCTCCCAGGTTTTACGGCTTCACAACCACGGCTATCGCTGCTGCTCCACTGCACGATGCCCGGTAGGAAACAGCCTCGAGCAGGAGGAATGATTGGAAGGTTCCCTGGGCACACCTCGGCAATGCCTGGGATGCTCAGCCAGGCCTCGTTACCTGCTTCCGAGCACAAGGAGCTGTTACATCAGCAACGTCCCTTGGCGAGTTCCTCCCTTACACCCTTTTTACATCAGTCTGAGACAGCCCTGGGGACGATTACCGGATTCTACCGCGACGTCACGCTCGATATTGCGCCTAGGTCATCGTTCTTTCACCACGTTGGGAGATGACACAAGGTCAGCCCCCGCAAGGTCAGCCCCCAAAATTACCACCATGAGAGGGGACCAGGCTTTAGGTGGCAGCAGGGCCCTCAGGGCTACCCTGGGGGCACTTCAGCCGTGCCCTTGGTTACAAAGCACCTCTGCAAGGAACCATTTAACTCCGTTTCCCCATTTCGATTAAAATAAAACAGCTTATCCCGCGCAAACCATTAACTCTGGAAACACCACTCGCCCAGCAACACCAGGAATGAGGTTACCTCGAGTTACCTCCAACACCAGGCTCTCGATTAAGGGAGCAAACAAATGTCCCTGCTGTTAAGAGCACTAAAACAAGCATTTCACATGTTTTCTGTTCCGAGAGCTTGTTACGCCCGTGTGTGCCCCTTTGTCTCGCCGGCACAAGCTGGAAATGTTTGAGGTATGAGGCAAGGCTCGGAAATTCCACCTGAAAAACCACCTGGTGCGTCTGTAGCACCACAAAACCTGTGAGGGGAGCAAGTTTTTTAACCTACAAGAGGGTGAATTTGGTTTTTTTAGCCCTCTGAGAGGATGAATTTGGTTTCTTTTAACACTACAAGAGGGTGAATTTGGTGATTTAAACCCTCCGAGAGGGTGAATTTGGTGATTTAAACCCTCCGAGAGGGTGAATTTGGTGATTTAAACCCTCCGAGAGGAGGAATTTGGTG
>WEIS01029084.1:0-13452 GCA_013389965.1 Todus mexicanus
TGGAGCCCAAGTAAGTGGATTGACTGAGCCTCGATCCTCCCTTTGGATTAGTGGTTTTGGGTGCGTCCTGGTGTGGGAGGGTTCCCCATTTTACCAGCGAATGTATGCCTATTTTGAGTTGTCTTTCTTAAGGTTTGCTTAAGTCGGTTAAGTAGTTGTGTAGTAGTTTAATTTCCAATTGACATCCAAACTCGTATTTTTTTTGTCTGCAGGGAGCGCTCGGTAATAAACCCCATTTCCATAGCGGTTGTCGCTTGCTTTGTGGGTGACACCTTCCAGTGAGATCACATCAAGCAATGGATGGAGGAACTGTTGCTGCCGTCATTGCTAGTACTATCAGACCCAGCGGTGAATTCCACTCCAGGAGCTCCTCTGATGGTTTAAAACTGTGTCTTCAGAAGGCAGAGTCTGAGAGCTCTTCCTCTCGTTGTCTCCCACAGCAACTGCAGTAGGCAGAAGCATCAGCTGCTGGAAGATAACTCTTCAGCTGCCAGCTAGACCAGACTGCAGAGTCCTGCCACCACATCTCACCTGGTGCAGTTGAGGTAAGCACAATGAGGGATACCAAACAAGAACGACCCTGGCAAACATTTCATTTTTACACAGCTATGTGCATGCACACATACTAAATGACCCAGTCCTCCCCTTGCTCTGCCCCCTTCCAATAGAGGACATGGCAGCACTCTTGGAAAGTGACGCTGAATACTCCACCTGTAGCATAAGATCCTTTTTCTGTGTGAATTTCTGAATGCACCCCACCATATCACCCACTCCTGGATCGTGATGGGCAGCAGCATGGTAGCTGCAAATCTGTGTGATGATGAGCAACAGCAGGGATGACAGTTAAAGAAAGCAAAATATAAAAGGCAATCTGATTTATATGGCACGTGGAGATGTATCCAGTGCATTAGTTTTCTCTCTCTGCGACTCCTTTGCACTATTCGAGCCATTTTTCGCAGCCCAGGCTCAAGGCTACTACATACAAACCCAGCAGATTTCTCAGCCTTCCTCTCCTCATAGCAGAGTTGCTCCGCACATTCTCAATGACTGCCTCATTCTCCAGACAGCCCTATCCACGCCTGATGAAGCCTGTGAGTGTCCAGCATGCCAGCAAGAGAAGGTGCATGCCCAACCCAGTATTGTAGAGTAATGTAGTCACCATGTAGCTCCTCATCGAGGGCAGGACCTGGAGGGCAGGAGAAGTAGACACACATATCCCAGGCAGGATTTCTTCCAGTAACTGAAATTAAGGTTTTCCTTGGATGCTAGTCTCCTAGTAGAACGTGCTCATGGTAGCCAGCCTGGCATCCCACAACTTGGGTGAGGCGTGCTAGCGTATTTTTGCAGTTTCATGGGTAAGGCAGCAACAGGAACAGCCTACAGAGCTCCGAGCAATGCAGCCACAGCTGGGTTTGCGCACCCCACCGTATCGCTCATTCCTGGATCCAGATGGGCAGCGGCACGGCAGGTGCTGCCTACTCTCCGCAGATGTATGTGATGCTGAGCAGCAACCGTGTGCTGTGTGACAGCTTCACGCAGGATGAGCGATGCAAAATCCAGCTAATAAGCTAACATACCCAGGCTTACCTGCAAGTCGTGTTCTGCTTTCCAGCCATCTTGTGGCAGCACCAGTTAGATGCTTGAGTCACTGACCGTACGAAACAGACTGGGGTGGTTTGACCCTTGCCTGTGTGCCTGGTGCCCACCAAGACGCTCCATCACACACACCACCCCCTTTCAAGCTGGACCAGGGGGAGAAAATAAGATAGAAAATAAACCTCCTGAGTTAAGACAAAGGCAGTTTAGTGAAGAAAAATCAAGGCGAAGCAAAGCCACGCGTGGAAGCAAAGGAAGCAGAGATTATTCTCTGCTTCCCATCAGCCAGAGATGTTTGGCCCTTTCCCAGGAAGCAGGGTTCCCATACACGTAGCGATTGCTCTGGTAGACAAGCTGATGTCCTCTCTTCTCCTTAGCTTTTATTGTTGAGCTGATGCCATAGGGTCTGGAATATCCCTTTGGCCAGTTTGGGTCGGCTGTCCTGTTTGTGTCCCCTCCCTAGATCTTGTCCACCCCATCCCCTTGGTGCTGTACCAGCCTTGCTCAGTAGCAGCCACGGCACTGTGTGTTAGCAACCCCTTTCTAGCTCTGATGCAAAGCCCAGCCCTGGGAGGGCTGCTGTGGGGAAATCAGCTCCAGCTCAGTCAGACCCAGCACACAGGCTCATTAAACGAGCACAGGAGCCTCCAGTCATCTTCTCTCTCCTCCCTTTGCCCACACCTCTCTGCTTCTCTGCCAAGAGTTTTGGCAGCAGCTCACGTGCAGGAGGATCGTATCAATCAAAAAGCGTGGCCCAGAATAGTTCCTCTGCTGAGAAATACTCAGATCTTTCTGGGCTATCCCATTCTTCACACTGACCTTACTGGTGTCAGTGCTACTGCGTGTTTCTGCGGGATGTGGTACAACTGTGCTTTCAACCATCAAATATTGTGAGTGCAAGAAGAGCAGGCTAAGTGTGCAGCAGCTCAGGAGCCTGATCGTGCTTCAAGTCTTCCATCCAAAAATCACTCGTTCATTCCTCGCTGCTGAAGTTTTATCGTTTGTAATTTGACTTTTATATTATTTTAACATCATTTACCTTTATTTTCTGGCTTAAATTAACACACATTTTGTGGGAAAAATTTCTTATAAAATAAAAATGTCAAACATTTATTTGAATTTTACAGTAAAATAATTTTTAAGGACGGATGGAAATGAAAATCAGTAAAATGGGCCACCTCAAAATGAACATCCACCAAAATGAAATTTTCTGTTTCACCAGCCAAAGAAGTTATTGTTTTTCTAAGTCAAGAAGGGATATCTGCCAGTTGTTTTTATTTACTGGTTTGGGGGTTTTGCCATTATTTTGTGGAAGGTGACCCCAAATATTCACTCTGAAGTCTTCCAGGTTTATACTGAATCTTACAGTATCCCCTTGGAAAAGTACATAATTTTTCTATTTTAGAAGTGGTTTGAGTTTCAGGATTGATCTCTGCTCTGTCTCGTTACTTTAAAAGTTTCTAAGAAATCTGTAAAGGTACTTTCTCAACATTTTTCTCCTCTTTCCTTGAAAATATAAGGCTGCCAATTCATTAAGTCCAATAGTCTTGATGGTTTCTGCACTGAACCCACTTGCAGATCTATTCTGCACACATTTGCCTATTCATATTGTTTTCGTAGACGATTCATCAGGCACTATCCCAGATATCCAAAATCTGTGGTAGGTCACCACATAAGTTCAGATGGTTCAGTCAAGTTGTGCATTCAGGTGAAACCTTGAGCTATAAAAGCAGGCTTCACCTGGATTTACATGACTCTAAACACCCGCCACGAAATAACCTGTGTCCTGGAATCTTATATTCATCTGATAAATATCAATATGCATGGTAAAGCTGATGAAACTGGAATGTTCCCTGAGCATGGCAAATGAAAAACCCTGCAAAAATTCATCCTTCTATCCCTCGCTTATTGCTTCTTTCTCATTATGTCTGTAACTACTGCAAATTCTTCCACCTCCACCAGCTTCATGAACAGTGTCAGGCTGCTCCCTGGGGACTGAGAGATGCCCCCCAGGGAGCAACCAGGAGCAGCCCCAGCACAGAACATCAGAATCACAGAATCACAGAATGTTCGGGATCAGAAGGGACCTCGATAGCTCATCCAGTCCAATCCCCCCATTGCTGGAGCAGGATCACCCAGATCAAGTCCCACAGGAACTCGTCCAGGTGGGTTTGAAACGTCTCCAGAGAAGGAGACTCCACAACCCCCCTGGGCAGCCTGGGCCAGGCTCTGGCACCCTCACTGCAAACAAGTTCCTCCTAAATTCAAGTGGTACCTCCTGTGTTCCAGCTCACACCCGTTACCCCTTGTCCTGTCCCTGGTGCCATCGAGCAGAGTCTGGCTCCATCCTCCCGACACTCGCCCTTTCCGTATTTCTAACCATGACTGAGGTGCCCCCTCAGTCTCCTTCTCTCCAAGCTGAACAGCCCCAGCTCCCGCAGCCTTTCCCCAGCAGGGAGATGTTCCCCTCCCTTCAGCATCTTTGGGGCTCTGCGCTGGACTCTCTCCAGCAGTTCTGGGTCCTTCTGGAACTGAGGGGCCCAGCCCTGGACACAACCCTCCAGATGTGGCCTCAGCAGGGCAGAGCAGAGGGGGACCAGAACCTCTCTCGACCTCCTACCCACCCCCCTTCCAATCCCCCCCAGGACACCCTTGGCCCTCCTGGCCACAAGGGCACGTTGCTGCCTCATGGGCATCCTGGTACCACCAGCACCCCCAGGTCCCTTTCTCCTACACTGCTCTCTAACAGGTCAGCCCCCTCTGTGGGTGCAGAAACTCCCAGTTTCAGGCTGACTTGTTTGGGCTATAAATGTTACTCTCTGCTCTGAGAATGAAACGCAATTTTCATGAATTTTCTGCATGAAGCAGCAGAACTAAAAGCTTCATGTGCTTCCATCCTACAGAGTTACAACCAATTCCCTTAGTTAGAGCGGGTGCGCTCGGTCAGTTATTTTCAGGATCTGGTCAAAGAATGCACTAGCACTGTACATATTCAACAAAATCTGCTAGCCTTGGTTTACTGACGGGCATCAGAAACAGATGCCAGCAGATAAAATGCAGCAGGTTCTTTCTTACCTATCTTCTAAAGCACCCGAATACGCAAACTAAACCTCTATGAGAACTTGAATGTGCTTCAGCTGTAGCATCAGTTAGGGAAAGGGACTTTCTTGGACTTCATATCATGTATTTTTTAGTCCTTTTTAAACTTACGTTGACAGTATATTTTATTGGCAACCCGTTACGTTTTACATCAGGGAGGGAGCCATAGCTGGAATTAAACTTTTTGGATCTTGGTGAAACAAATGGAAATTCCCATGGAATGACATGAAGGATGGAGCAGCTCGGCCACAGAAAGACAAAGATACACGAGCAAAACACAAAAACAACAAAGAAAAACTCTTGGAAAATTTGTTTGTCTTTTAGATTCAGGATTGTAAAAGAATTAACCACTGCTAATATTTTTACGTTTTAGCCTGGTTATAAGGGGAAAGGAGAAAGACTTGAAGGCATTATTTTTGTGAAAGTAAGCTTGCATTTCTATTTGTTTATATCTTTGACTCTCTTCCAATCAAATTAAGAAGTACTGATTGACACAGAACATTTCTCATATTTAAAAATACCCAAGCTAGTCAACGTTAAAACATTTTCTTCTATCAGTAGCTAGGAGGCATGAAGGACAGACCATTTCTTTCACAGATGGAAAGAAATGGGCCAGCTTTTATTCCACCTGACAATTTAAGTATGACTTGTAAACAGCGCAGCAGGAATACTAATATTTAACAACCTTGTGTTAGAAGAAGATATTTATTTTTTTTTAATCGGGAAGTGCAACGTCGCCGTGTGTCCTCTGACGTTGTGCAATACCCATTTTGTTTGATGCACACACAGACTCTTGCACAGGGAAGCTGGAGAGGGGCTGGGAGCACAATTACCCCCTACGGCCCAGGGCAATGGAACCAGCCTCCCACACCCTACTCCTGGCTGCAGGGCTCATCCTTCGCACGCACCTTCTCCCAGCTCTTGCACTCATCAGGCTTTTGTAATGCCAATCCGGTTATCTAAAGCGAGAGAGAACAAACCTACTGCGAAGCAAATACTTTCCTGCCAGGCTGGTGATTTGGAGCAGCCTGGGAGAGGGGCCAGAGTGGAAGCCAGGCAGGGAGGGAAAGACTGTGGCAGGGAGACTGGACCTGGGATGCAAGGGCAGGAGGAGGCAGAGGAAGCAGGATCTCCTTGTCGCGGGTGGAATTACTCACGAGAGAGAAGTAGCAATGTATTTACTGACGTAAAACAGGGTTTCAACAAACCTTGAAACAGTAAATGTAACTCTAAAAATGAAAAAAAAAAAAAAAAAGATGGTGAGGTAGGTATACCAGATTATTTACCGCATGAAGGAAAAGATAAAATAGTGTTTTGGTTTAAGATTATGTGCTCAATTAAGCTTAAGTATACCTTTTATAAAGCTTCAAAGTTTGAGCGCACTACAGGTCACTTATGGAGGATCTATTGCAGCAGGGAATCTCTCAGCTTTGAGGATTATCCTTGACAGGCATCCCTGCTCCAGGGGAGATTCTGGGGTTCAGCAGGTGCTGTGCAGGAGAGCTCCAAGGGATCTTGGACTGCCCACTATTGATGGGGGTGAAATGATCGACCTCTAGTCCTGTTTCCCTGTTACCTTATTACCTTATCTTATTGATCAAGGTAACCCTTGGCCACGGTATTGTCGCATGTTTCCCCTGAATCCAACTTAGCAGGGCGGGATCATCACACCTGGATGCAGATAACAGGAGATAAGGGTCGTGTTGATCAGGGGTAAATCACATTGTGACACTCCTCCTCTTGAATTATTTCAAATGTCTTCTGTAACTTCACCTCAGGACACAGAACACTGGTTGGATGGCAGCAGCGTTTCTTCATGCTTGTTAAACAAATGAGTTATCCTCAGACCTTCTTTGTCGTCAGAAGGTACACCTATAAATCAAATACCATTTAATACCTCATTTGTAGTTGACACCGGTGCTTTCTTGTGAATGGCAAAGTGAGACCTGATTCATGACTAGGACTCCCAAGAGCTAAAATATAAATAACAACAATTGCTAGACGTGCAGATTTCTTTTACCTCGCTGCCAAACATGCAGCTTGCAGAATGAGGAGTGGCTCAGAAATTATGTTGAGCAAACAAGACATATTCCTTCCTTTTGCTAGATCAAGCTATTTAATCATCTATGAAGGATCAAGCCCTTTACGCTGGTTCGAGAGTGAACCAATCTCTTGGTACTGCTGGAAGAGATTGCACCACTTCAGATGAAATTGCTTCAGCAGGTAAAAGAAAACAAAACGAATAACTACGCTCTTGGACCTGATGTTTTCCGTTCATACATTGCCTTCAGCCTCATTTGTGAAAGATGGTTTTGGCCCATGCTCCTTACTTGTTTTGGAAAAACTGAACTAGATTGCCATCAATCTCTCTTAACTTGCCTTTGTTCCAAATTCTGAAACTTGTTTTATTTTAACCCAAAGAAACTATGACTGTTTTCAGTGCCCTGTTTCATTATTTGACATTTCTCCATGCTAATCTGAATGAGCTACTCTATCAGCCTCCAAGCCTTATCCAATCTGATAACTTTCAAGTGGTTGGCTCTCTGTTTACCAGTCCAGCCCAATTTAGCATTATCAGCGAATTTAGGCACATTTTAAATTGCGTACCCCCTTCAAGGTCATTTATGCCCACGAAGAAACCTGCAGTAAAAGAATATTAATGAGACCGAATGAAAGCAATGAAATGCACTTACAGCTGAAACGTACTTTATATGTCTTACAAAACAGAAGCACAACGCAGTACTTTATAAAGCTGCTCAGGTGGCACCTCATGGTCACTAATTAAAAAAGGCATACGGTATATTTCAGTCTTGCTTGTGATTTTCTTTCCTCTTACTGCTTTCTTTCATGACCTTTAACCTAGTCTTAGTAAAGCAATAATAAATTAATGTCCTTTCCTGGCAGATTTTGAAGCACGAATGCCTCTGGAAAGCCATCTTTTCGTAACACCACACCACTGGCAGGAACTGATTATGTAACTTTTATATAATGACATCAATAGCTCCAAATATTTTTTAAAATTACTGTATCCAACCCATTAATACATTTATTTTCTTATTCCAGAGTGGTAGGCCTGCAAGGAAAAAGGAGTGGAAACTGGTCAAACTGCAGGGAGAAAAGGTCAAAACGAAAGGACTTTCAGGGAGATAAGTGTTACTAAGGATGGGTATCTTTGCCTGCTCCATGGTGTGCAACCTTTTGCAGGGAGCATCTTGAATAAGGGATCCCAAATAGAGCCATGTTTCTATGGAAGTAAGAAGGTTTCCAGGTGGCGGACAGATGTCCAGAAAAACAGCTGTAACATTTCACTCCTGAAGTGACTGTTTTATTTGGTCTGTAGATGTCTTATTCAGCGTAAGCTCTGTAGAAGAAATAAGTGTCTGTGTGCTGTAAAGATCTTCACTGAGAAGAAATTGTACCCCTAAATATCTACTTTTAAATGTAGCCTTTTATAGAATTTCTGTTAGAACGGGTGTCAAAAAAAATACCCATGAATTTAGCTGCCCAGCTTTTAACTCTGAATTTTTCAAATTTTTTTTCTTTTTGGTCAAGGGAAAATGAACTCCCAAACATTGCCTTTTTCCAGATTATTCCTAGTGAAGCCTTACTTGCTTGCTGGGTGCAATATATGGCTTCATTCCGCTTCTTTTCTGTGCTGTCCCGCACTCCCATGTCTAGGCTGCGGCATTGGTGGCCAGGCTGAGAGAAGGAGGTCTTCTGCAGACCTCTGCTGCTGTCCTGCTCAGTGTCCTCCAGCAGCTCGCTTCACTTCTCCTCAGTTACAGTTCCTCCCTGAGACACTGCAAGGATAATTGCCCTCCCTGTAAAGTGGCCTGACATCAACCAGTGAGTTGCATGAGCATTGGGTGTATTTGTCAGAAGGAACAAATCGGCGCAAATGGTTCACGCTTATGGCACCTTCTAGGCCTGAGATATTTCACATCAGTGGGAGGTGTCAGGTGCACCTGCGAGCACCCGTTTCCCTCCCACACACATGGTTGCACAGCTCCCATGCAGCTTTGGCACAGGTTCTGTGCCCACTTGCAGGTTGGGCAACCCCTGCCTCATTCCCAGTGTGGTCAGAGTCCAGCCAGTCCTCAGAGCGGCCCGGCAGAGAGGGACCTGGCAGTGCTGGTTGGCAGCGGCTGAACAGGAGCCAGCTGTGCCCAGNCTTTTCAGGCATGCATAGGATAACTCCCAGAGCTCTAGTACGTGCTGAACTGTGACTCCAGTCAGGTGCACAACCTGAAAGCTGCTGTCCAAAGATACTGTGGACCTCTCTTTCACTACGTGTCATCTCTTTAACTCAATTTGTTCAAATGTTCTATGTTGAATTCTCATTTTTATTGAATATAAGACTGCTCTTAAGTATGAAATCAAATGTTTTAATGAAGTTTGGGTACAACAATGGGGTTATTCATCCTGGAGAAGTCTTCAAGCAAAGCAGCCTGTCAGTACTTAAAGGGGGTGTATAAGAAAGATCGGTGCAGTCCTTGTAGCAGGCCCTGTTGCAATAGGACAAGGGGTGACGGTTTTAAATTAAAGAGGGGAGATTTAGGAATAGACATAAGGAAAATATTTTTTACCATGAGGGTAGGGGAACACTGGAACATGCTGACCAGCAGTGGTGGATGCCCCATCCCTGGAAATATGCAAGTTCATGTTGGATGGGGGTCTGAGCAACCTGCTCTAGTTGGGGATGTCCCTGCTCCCTGCAGGGGGGTTGGACTAGAAGAGCTTTAAAGGTCCCTTTCAGCCCAAACCATTCTGATTCTATAGCTTGTTTTTCACTAAATCTGTGAGATAATTAAATAACTCCAGCACAACAGTGAGACTTTTTTTTTTTTTCTCCCTCCCTTCAGGAATTCATAATGAATGTTCATTAATAAATTACAATGTAGCGGTACACAAACAGATGTGCTTATGTGAAGTGCTACATCTGCAAAGAATACAATCATATTCTGCACAGATCTCAAAACCTGCATTAGTGCCTCCCTGTTCAGGTGTGAAGCTTTCTGTATCTTGGCTCTTTAGACTTTGTCATTTTTTTATTATTATTTCCCAAACAACCGTAATCAAGCCCACAGGCTTGTAGTTTAGTTAATTTTCATTACTTTAATTAAACACAAAAACCTCTACATCCCACCCACAGGTCTTTATCACGGTCCAGTGTCGCTATAGTCCTGCTTGCATTCAGAGAGGCTCTGATGCTGTAAAACTTCCTAATTATTTGTCTTTGCTTTTCCCTAAGATTAATATCACGCTGCACTTAAATTCCGTGCAGTTGGCTCCACAGAATGAGAAAGATCTAGGAATGATGATTTGACTTGATTTTCCCTTCTCTCCAGAGAGTACACAGAAAAAAAAAAACTTCAGCCATTAAGTTCAGGATATATAAAAACCCCTGGAGTGGATGTTTGAGTACAAGAATAACAAACGAGTGTTTTTAAGTCTGTCAGTGTGTGCATATGCTACTGCACTTCTTCCCAAGCAGCCCTTAGTTAATCCTAAAGAAATAAGATTGGAAAATAGAGGCAACCATTTGCTAACGTGAAATTTGAACCCATGTACCGCTTTATGATAGCAAACCGTATATTTAATTTTTTTTTCTAAAATCCTAGACAACTTTGAACTAGTTTTCCCAAGCATTATAGCTATCTTTTCAAGAAATAAAGGCACATTTTTCATTACTATTTATATATATACATGTATTTTTAAATGGGTCTCATTCTGTTCCTATTTTCCTTTCTGCAGTTGAATCCCAGAGTGCACGAGTAATTGCTGTGTTTTAAAAGGAATGAATAATAAACGCGTCCATTGTCAGGTTAAATCTTTGTTTAAGTTTGCTGCTAAGATGATGCCAGTACTTCCTTTGAATCTGATCATTATTAAATTTTAATGACCATACATCCCAGGACATTTTTAAGTTCAGATTTACGGTGTTTCTCTTTTTGCGCAAAAGTAGCATGAAACGTAGTATGGGACTTAAGTTTTGCAGACGTTTCTCTGTCAGAGTGTACTCCAGATGCTACCGCTGTCTAGCAGAGCTCTCAGATAGGTGGAAATTATCTGCCTTTGTTTCCTACCCTTACTCCTCTCAAACACTTGAAAATTATCTAATATTCATGTTTTAATTCAGCGGCTGTTGCTCCAAGGTAGTCACTAAATAGATGCGCAGTAAACATTAACCTGTGTAACATTTTTCTTCTGTACTCTGCACTTACTCAAATTATTCATATGGATTTTTTTAAATTATTCAGCTAGTTCTCCTGTGCAGTAATTTGTTAAATCAATTTAGGTTTAATTTCCTGTTACAGTCCCATAAATCTTCCACGTGCTGCTTTTCCTTACTGATATTGACTCTGTGCAAACAATTGAGGGGCTTTAGATGTTTTTCAATATTCATCAGTTTAAACATGATTAAAATTCTTCCCTCAGATCCTTATTTCTGAGACCTGAAATATAGACAATAGCGTACTTAGGGCTCAGAATACTTTATTGTGGGTTTTGGAGGGTTTTTTTACAAATATTGATGCAGCTGCTTCAAGTATCTCAAATGAGTGAAAAAGCATGAAGCTTGTTGCTCTCAGTGTATCACGCGCCACGCTTCTGTTGTTTTTGCATACTTAATTTCCTCTCTGTCACTAGAAAAATAGTGGGAAAGCCAATTTTTGAATCCTTTTAATTATACACTTGAATACTATTAATCCTTCATCTTGATGGATTACAAAAAGAAGAGAGAGAACATTTTAATCCTCTGGTACAATCTACTCCCTGATCCCGCAGGCAGGTTGCTGCTCCACGGAAAGCCCAGGAGTTTCTCCTTGGGTTGGATGTTGCTGCCCTGTGCAAGGCTCCGTGAGGACAGAAGTAGCATCCTTGGCAGGCTGATACAGTCGTAATAGCAATAAGGATCAGAGTTGTGGATTCTGCCTTGGAATAGCCATAGTTTATAGGTGCTGGCTGCACATACACATAAGAAGAACGATATTGTCATATCTTCTTGCTACATGTAGAGACTGTTGTAGAAATCCTAGAGTCATAGAATAGTTTGGGTTGGAAGGATCCTCTAGAGGTCACCTAGTCCAACCCCCCTGCAGGGAGCAGGGACATCCTCAACTAGAGCAGGTTGCTCAGAGCCTTGTCGAGCCTGACCTTTAATGTCTCCAGGGATGGGGCCTCAGCTACCTCCCTGGGCAACCTGTTCCATTGCTCCACTACCCTTACTGTAAAGAACTCGGTCGTAACATGCCTGGAATTTGACCACATCACCGTGTGCATGTACAGAAAGAGACATTAAACTACCAGAGCAGACTTTACTGCCTCAATCATCTTCTTTAAGAACACCATGAGCCAGATGTCAGCCTTTCATAAGTGGAATCCACCCCACAATTTACAACAGCAAACGCGTCTCCTGTCCTTCAGCAAGCCAGAGCACTGACTCCTAAATGCTTCAGTGCATAAAGTGAAAAAGCAGGAGTGCATTCAGTCTGACCAGGATTGATTCTGTTTGGCTACAGCTTGCCACTCATCTAAGCCTTTAATTTGTTTTTCCTTTCATCAGTTTTTACTTTTCCTCTACTGCTTCCTTTGAAGAGCATGGAGTATCTGTGATCTTAAGAAGTAGCGGTGTATGAATACTCAAGAAAAAATTTATGATCTTTTGAAAAGCTGAATGCTGCTTCTGACTTCACAGACATGCAAAAATCTAATCAGTGGTTTTGATGGCTCAAGGAAGATAAGGCTTTTCCCTAATTGTGTCTTGAGTTTGACTGCTAGGTAAAGATGAGCACTGATTGAAGCCTATAAAGAATTCATAAACTTATTAAGTAAAAGATCATTATAAGCTCCTTTTTTCACTCTTCTTTGTCTAATTGAGCATATAAAATCCTCTAAGTGCTAAGTCGTTTAAGTGTATAAACAGTAGGTAAGTGATCTTCACATACTGCACTTCCCTACGTATATCCCTTTAATATATATCCCTATAACCGTATATCCCTTCTTTATGGATATAGAAACTCCAAAGTCCTATCCACGTGCAAGAGTTTTTAACACAGGGGGGTGTGTTCATTTGCCTTTCTAAAAAGAAGATTTAGTTCAAACCACAAATATACATAAGCGCTAGAGATTTTTCTAATCCCTTTTGAACTCGTGGAGATTTTTCTTCTGCACAACATTCCATTGAACTAAGTTCATGTAGTATGAAGGAGGACTTAGAATCATAGAATCTTTGAGGTTGGAAAAGACCCTTGGGATCATTAAGTCCAAGTGTTAACTTCCAAGAATTAATTTTGCATGTGTGAAAGCTGAGTATATATTTTGACCATTACTTTTCTACCTTTTAGCTGTGTGCAGTCCCAGTTTCTTGCTTGATGACAGATTGCTTCCTTTAAGTGCTTGTGGTACCAGCACCTCTGCATCCCCACGACCCCGGGCTCCTTCAGAGAGCCCCAGTGTTGTGTGAGGTGTGACTTCTCTTTGAAAAGTTGACTTTTTCTCAACGTGTCCGTCGCCATCAACGTGCCAATTAATTTTATACTTTAAAACCATTTCAGGTCTTTTGTCTCATATGAGTAACGCAGTTGAGGTCTGTGTCTCCCCAGCTCTCAGCTCTTTTAAAAAGTTAGCATCACATTAGCTACTTTCCAGTCATTGGCTAGACAGGCAGTTTTCAGTAAGATGTTATACCCCATGACTGGCAATTCCTGGTGTCCCTATGGAGCCTAAGGGGTCAATACGATCTGGCCCTAGCAGTCC
>WEIS01029087.1:0-10598 GCA_013389965.1 Todus mexicanus
TGATTTCTACTCTTTTTCTTCACTTTGGAGGAGTTTGAGAACAGTTTCTGGTCCAGAACCTTTCCTATGGAGGACTCGTTAAGGAAAACAGCAATAGAAATAGATGGCAAATCTTCTCATAGAGATCACCAGTAGATAGAGTACTCCAGTCGCCTGTGATGGGACACATGTTGTTAAAAGTGTCCCCAGGTGATCCAAAAGGAGCAGGAAGGTGGCAGGTTTCACTGGAGATACTGCTCTGAGTTTTCATCAGAGTAAAGATGACTGCTGACTGTTGAGAGCTGCATGAAAACATTGTGCTGAGTGCCCGAGTGATAAAAATGGCAAGTAGAATAGAGACAAATGCAACATGAGGTACGTGAAGGGGGTGAATAACTCTAAACTGCAGTTCTGAGATGAGCATTATAACTCAAGAACAAGGTTTGGGTGTAACAATGATCAACTGAATTCCTCATAGTCTTCAAGAAAACAACTTGCTTGCTAGGGTCTGGAACGAAGAATTCAAATAAAACAGAAAACGTCACTATGACACTGTGTGATGATGCTCCTGTATCTTGAATATTTCATGTAGCTCTGGCCCTGTCTTCATAAAGTATAATAGAGCTGGAAAAGGCTCATAAAAGAGCAGCATGAATGAGCAAAGGTACTGAATAGGCTCCAGCAAAGGAACGAATGGGAACCTGTCACCTGAAAAAAAATATCTAGGCAATTGCGAGGTGAAGATATGTTTTTGATTTAGCTGGAATCTCAATGAAACTCAAGGGCTCTGGGTCAAAACAGAGAGTAGATGGTTCTTCACAAAGTCGGTGGTATAACTCTGGAATGAATACCACAAGATGCTGCAGACGCCAGAAGTTTCCAAATGTAAAGAAGCCCCCAAAACTAACTGGATATGTTAATGGAAGAATTTCCTTCATATACTAAATAGAAGTAGACTTTGTCTCATTCAAGAAGTCCCTGCCAATCCCTCTAGTTCTGTTGGAGAGTGGATGATTGCTTTAGGGAAGCACTGACTGATGATCCTGTGATTGTCCTATTTCTGCACTCTTCTTTAGGCCACCACTGTCAGACATGGTAGTGACAGGCTGTTGAGCTAGATGGACTTTGATCTGTCCTAGTGTGCTCTTCCTCATGCTGTTTTTGCTCTCCTCTATGTGACAATATGCACTTCCAGAGGATGTGTTTGTTAAACAATCTTTTACCATATTATGGAAGTGAAGATGATGATATTTTGATTGTTTGAAATCCACATGTCTCGAAAGACGGAAGGAAATACACCGAAGTCAGAACAGCTGAGCCACCTCCTGCAAGTGCTGTGGAAGCTAAAACTGGCCAAATACTGATAAGATCTCTCTAAGCCAAAAATGAGGAGTAGTGTTACCTCACAGAAAAGCTTCTATTCCTGATCAACATGAGTATGTAGAAAAAATATAGATGGCAAAACTGTTTTTGTGAGAAGAACATGTAGTGAAGGCAAATGGCATTCAAAAATCTGGCGCTGAAGCATGTGCGTGTGGTGTTTGGGCAGGGCAAACGCTGAGGTCCTCGCATTGCTCTTAAACCTGAATTCTAACATACTTTTAGAGATTCCAAACTGTGTTCCTCCTTTCCGGTTTCAGTCATCTCTTCTGCACTCTTTAGGAACAGCTGCTGAAGTACAGGTGGACAGTAGATTTTGTCCTTGGAGAGAAATGCCCTGGAGATACAACTTTGAAACACTAGAGGAGATTGTGGGTTAGGTCTCAGTAATTACTTAAATCTGAGTAATTACTGAAATATCTATCACAAAATGGATGCAAAAACTGCTCTAATGCAATGAGGACACTACCACGTGCATCCATTTTTCTATAGGTAACAGAGGAAGTAACCTCAGTATTGTACAAATGGTTTTTCTTTGAACACACTGGTGGCTTACAGCTTACAGATGGAGGTTGCTTACAGACTGTGGTGTTTATTGATGGCTGCAGAACAGTTACCTCCCACATAATTCCGCTAAATTGGGAATATTATGACAGAGTTCTAGCTTAATGGATTTACATTAAGAAGGTTCTTACTACTTCTGAAGTATCTTGTGTAATTCACTTTTAGACATGTCTTGATTCTACTCCATTTGCTGGAGGACTTGGAGAAGCTCTTCATCAGCTGACATTTTAAGACACCTAAACCTGGCTGAACAAATATGATACACTCAATCATCATCTGACACAAATAAATCTTGCACCAAGAAAATCATTTGAGCTGCGCTGATGTACATTAGCACTGGTGTACACAGCAGAGACTGATCGGAGTCAATATTTACAACCTAGCTGTTGATGGTGACGTTTATTGATTCAACTGAGCTGAGCTCTGAGGGAAAAGTTGGGGGAATCTAATAAGCTACAACTCTCACTAATTTTGTTTTCACATCTTCCATGACTTCTTTTCATCAACTCCCTTAAAGGTTAAAAGAAGTGTTAATTGAAATGGCAACATCTGCCTTCATAAGATAATGTGGTGTCGGGACAGGCAACCCTGTAATACCTTCTAGGTAAGAACTCTCTTGATGTGAAACTAGACTTAGTGTCTCTCCTTGGCTCAGTGGCCCCATTACGGACACCAGATTAACTCTAAAATGACAAATTAACCTCTTAAAGGAGGAGTCAGGCAATCAGCAGTGAATTACACTTGGAAGATACTGTCTATGAAACAATTTGGCATTTATAAATCATCCGAATTGCAGAAGGTAGAGTTCTTCAGGAAGGATATGATTTAGCAAGGTGGTTCTCAGTCGGAGAACTTGCCAAGTAAATACATTTTTATTCTTAATTACAGAGCCTCTGCTAGGCTCTGTCTTTTCCAGCAAGGTATTGGAATATCTGTCTTGCTTCTCACGTGCTCTCTGACAAAGGGCCTGTACAGCTTGCTTCATGGATAGATGATGACATTGTTTCTTCTGCTGTCTGCTTCATCATCTTTCTCAGGTGTAGAGACCACTTTAAGTGTCTGGTGGCCATTGATGTGCTATCCAAACAGGTATGTGACTAAACAAAAACATTAACCCTTTCTTTCCTCTTTGAAGGAAGGAAAGGAAGGTAAGTCACATGCAGTGAATCTGTTGATATCCATGTTTTCCAGGAGCATTACTAACATTCCGATGGCTCAACTATGACAGTCCAGCTCTTTTTCCTCAGGTTTTATGCACAGAAAGCCAGAAGTGCAATAGTGTATTTGGATAGCTTGCATTTCATTTAGTTTTCTGTGTGTTCATTTATCTGATAATGAGAACAAGCATGTAGATTTTTACTCTCCAGGTTACATTTCAGCTTTTGTCTGAGCACTAGTTCAGTTAAGGAACAAGTAAGAGGTCTGTATAGATTTCACACCACCTCTCCCCCAGACCTGTTGCTGTTCTTTTCCAGCATCTCTGCAATGGTTGTATTGTGTTAAACTTGCTACAGCCTCGGTTTCCTAGATTCATAGGATTCATAGAACTGTCATGGTTGGAAGGGACCTTAAAGATCACCTAGTTCCAACTCCTTTGCCATGAACAGGGATACCCCCCACTAGACCAGGTAGTTCAAGGCCCCATCCAGCCTGGCCCTGAACACTTCCAAAGATGGGACATCCACAGCCTCCTTGGGCAATCTGTGGCAGTGTCTCACCACTCTTCCTGTGAAGAATTTCTTCCTGACATCTAGTCTAAACCTACCCTCTGCCAGCTTGAAACCATTATCCCTTGTCCTATCACTACAAGCCTTGCAAACAGCCCCTCCTCAGCTTTCCTGTAGCCCCCTTCAGATACTGGAAGGCCCCTATAGGGTCCCCCCAGAGCCTCCTCTTCTCTAGGCTGAACAGTCCTGACTCCCTCAGCCTGTCCTTACAGGAGAGGTACTCCAGCCCTCCTATCATCCTTGTGGCCTCCTCTGAACTCATTCCAACAGTTCAATGTCTTTCTTTTGTTGGGGAATCTTGTGTTTCCAACACCAATAGATGAGGTGCAGGCCTGTGCAGGCCCTTATCTCTTAGGAAGCCTGGAGGAGAGAAGACTGTGGTGTATGACAGTTATCACTATCATCACAACGCAGCAGTGATCACAGCATTGGAAGCATCAGACTGTCTATGAAGTCAACCTTTGCGAAGCGTATTTTTTCAGGTTTTTGTTTTTTTATGCCTGTTACATGGGAAAAGCTGAAGTTTTCACAGAAGGAAATAAAAAAAAGCAACCTCAAACAAGTAATAAGGTGTAGGAAGACAGCTAATTATTGTTTCCATTAAATTTGGTCTGATTTTAGATTTTCATTTAAAAAAATATCCCAAACCTCCTGTGTGCAGTTTTCTCATTGCAGCAATGCATAATAATTTGGAGAAGAGATCCAAGTGTTGGAACCTTTTGCTATGGTAAAGGTTTTTCAAGCAAGTAAAAATACATTTTTGGAATTAACTATATTTCCAAATAATAACTGTCATCCCAGTTAGCTCCTTACTATTGGCAGCGTGTGAGAGGGAGATTCTCACAGGCCATTAGTAGGCTTTCAGTGCATTAGCCAGGGACTCTGCTCCTCATCCTTACCCTAACAGATTCAACAGACCTACACTTCTTCACTGTGTGCTTTTATTCTGATGTCTGCAGAAAAATGGGTGTTTGCATCTGCAGACTGCTGTGGTGAGATGTGGTGATATGTTTATTTTCTTCTACTTGCCTGCCTTTTTTTTCTTTGTGATTTGTGTTGTTTCAGGAGTCTGTGTGGTTCAGTTGAAAGGCTGAACCACAGCTTTCCAGCAGTAGTTCATTCCCTTCCTAAGTGCAGACGGAGAGGGTGCGTGCAGCTACATCTGTACCCCTCATGGTTTCAGCAAAGCTTCTCTATCTTCATCACATGCTTGTGCACACACAAAATACAGCCTCCTCTCATCTTTTGGGCAGTTCCTTGGTTGGTATGGTGTTTGTATAATGTGTGGTGTGTCAAGTAGTGGGGAGGCTTCAGTACTGAAGAAGAAAAACAGTGTCATAGCTCTTTCACGGACTCTGGAGAGCTCTGTGATCTACCTGAAACCTGGGGAGCTCTACTGCTGCTGCCATACCAGTGCTTCTGTTTCTATTCAGCTTATGCAGAAATCCTCGTCAAGAATTCAATTCAAGAATTTCTTTGTTGGTGGCTGTCACCTATGTGTAGTCTTCTGATGTCAGCAAGGCGCTCTCTCTGCAGGTGTCATGATCTCCCACAAACCTATAGCATTCTACACAGTTTGCATGTCATCAAGTTCCACCTAAAATCTGTTCAGAAAGCATAACCTTCCTGTTTACACAGATTTCTTGCTGCCAAACTGCATGTTCTGTAGGCATTGGGATGGCTAAGGGCAGCAACGCTTCAGCTCCACATTGAGCTCCTCCTGAGCAGGACGGCAGCACATGTAGCGGAGCAGTCTGTCTTTGCGGCTCGCATCTGCACAGAGGTCTTCGTGCTTATTCTTTAATTTCACGCTGATTCACATTATTTCTCCCTAACCCGCCCCCTCCCTGGCTGAGTTAAAAGATTGAATGCACAAAAGAGTATTTTCCCTTAATTAATACTTCCTTCACAGTTTAGAGAGGCTACTCAAATTCGTTTTTCTTTTATGAAAATCCTTGGAGAAATGTTGCAGTCTCAGTGTGAGAAAACCTGAGTTCTACACCCAGATCTCATGCTGACTGTGAGAGATCTTAATTCTCTTCCCTCTTTCTCCACATTTAATGACTTAAACTACTGAACTCCTAGGGAGAAATTTCCCTGACCTTTCTTTTCTCATGATACAACGCAGAAGTGAGGTGGCACCCTGGTCTCCTATTGCCAGGGTGGCTGTTGTAGGCTGCAATAAGCTTTCACCACAAAAATTGGCTCTGACTGAGCTGGAACTAATTTTCTCTGTAGCAACCCTCACAGAGCCATGCTTTGTCTTGGAGCTAGAAAGGTTGAAAATGCATCCATGTTGTGGCTGCTGCTGAGCAGGTCTCACACAGCACCAAGGCTGTTTTTTCAACATTCCCACCTGGTGGTGTGGGGTGGACAAGACCTTGGGAGGGGACACAATTGTGACAGCTGACTCAGGCTGACCAAAGGGATATTCCATACCGTATGATGTCAGCTCAACAGTAAAAGCTAGGGAAAAGGAAGAGGGGGTGGGGGGACATCTGCTGGTCTACCAGAGCAACTGGTGCATGTATTTGAGCCCTGCTTCTCAGAAAAAGGGACCAGACATCACCTGCTGACAAGAAGTAAAGAATAAATCTTTGTTTGGCTTTGCTTCCGACTGTAACCTTGCTTGGCTTTTCATTAAACTGCCTTTGTCCTAACCCATGAGGGTTTTTTTTCCATCTTCTTTTCTCCCCCTGCTACAGCTTGAGAGCAGGTGGGGGTGTGATCGAGTGGCTCAGTGGGCAGGCAGCTGGTGCCCAGCAAGGGTCAAACCACCACAGAGATATTCCTCCATGTTTTACAATGGGAAATAGAGCTGTTATTAAGTAGGCCAAAAGGAGATTTTTATCATCAAAAGGAATAAGTCTCTTTCTGTAAAGTGCAGCTTCTCTCATTCCTTCCTTTCTGTTACCCCAGCTCTTAATTGTTTGTAAACCTCCAGCGTGGGACTTAGAGTGTCGTGGGGCTTGAGGGTGAAGGACATGAAGTCCTTCACTGTGTTATAGCAATAACTGCCAGTTTCACCTTCTGCCCTCTGTTTTGGTGATTCAATAGATTGGCGTGTTCCTACTTAAAAGTGAAATATTGTTCATGGGAATCTAATGTGAAAGGAGGTGCTTTGTCAAGAATGCCCTTGGGAAATCCATCCAAGAGTACCAAACTCACTGATCATGCTCATTCTCTTCTGTAGATAATGTAACTGAACTACTAGCATTTCTTTCTATGAACCTTCTGTTAGAAGAACACTGTTGCGTTGACATTGAAACTACCGTCATAACGCATGGATGGTGCCTATGCCACAGATGCATATTCTCCCCTGTGCCCTTCCATCCTGATAAAGACAAGACCTGGGTGCATGACACTCCTCCTGCACTCCCAGGTGTAGACAGAGCCTGTAAGTTCTTCCTCCTCTGGTTTATTATGTGCAAGGTCACTGCTGATGATACCAAAAGTCGCAACTTTTGTCTCTCATGCTCTGAAGCTGCAGTGGAAGCCCATACAAATTACTTGTGGAAAATAAAAACAGCAGGAGGGAGAATGCTGTGAACTGACATCCAGATGTTATAGTACACTTTGCTCCTCATGATCAGAGAGTGGTTGATGCTATCAAGGGTCCTTTGGAGCCTAGTGAGTTAAGCCTTCATTGAAAAGATAAAATTTATATAATACTTAAAAGGCAAAGGGATAGTCTGACTTAATACTGAGAACTCTGTAACCTTTTTTGCTTTTACTCCGTTAAGTCGTTCTCATTTCTTATCTGCAATATAATACTTCTACTAAAACTATGATGATAGAAGAGAAGGAGCTCAGGGAAAAATAAAGTTTAAAATAATCTAAATAGATTCTGAACTCCAGTGACCACTGATGGGGAAGACAACCCACAACACGATTTGATTCTTCCACATGCTGCCAAGGACCAGCACCTGAAAACAAAAGTAGAGACCTTTGATCCACATGTATGGAATGAGAAAAGATTGATTTTGAAAACTGAACCCACTGGATCTGCAATTTTTGGTTGGTTTTTATTTTTTGTTTGATTGGTTTGTTTGGTTTTTGTTTGGTTGGTCTTGTTGTTGTTTTGTTTTTGGTTTACTGGCTTTTCAAAGATGTTTAAGTCATTATAAGAATATTTACACTCATCTATTGGCTGAAGCCAAAGGTCTGTGTAGACTACCCTCTTTGCAACACTGACTAACAGGAGTGTAAGAACAGGGAAACCATGTAGTGATGATTCCTTGAAATCCTCAATTTCCTCCTGACAACTTGTGCTTTGGGCACTTCTGAACCACAGGGTGTGCATCTCTACTCAAGAGACCTCAGGAGGTTTTTCTTCCTTTAATTTGTAGGATATTTTTGTGAAGCCTTGTCATTTTTTGACAACCACAATGTCCTGTGGTGTAGGGTTTTGCAGCTTCCCTATGCAGAGTACAAAAAAGTATTTGTAGCATTTTAAACCTGTGATTTAAACATGTGGTGTAGTGTCTCATTGTTTGAAAACCCAGTGAAGACTTCGCTTGGTAATTTTAAAGTTGCTAGCATATAACCTGTCAGCTTTTTTTTTTTCTTTTTTTTTCTTTTTTTTCCCCACACTGGAAAGTTGTCTATGCAGTCCTTGCTTATATGAAATCTGTTCCATGCCTTTGATCAGACTTGTTGCTTGCCCCTCAACCTCTCCAAATCCATGGTACGCTTTTTCAGTAGCTGGTTTGGACTTGCAAGCAGCATTCAAGGTGCAGGTGCACCACATATCGATATGTTCTTCTCTGTTCCTTTCCAAATAACCCAGAGCATTCCATTTCCTTTTATGACCTTTGCAGAGCGTTGTTCTTGAGTTCTCTTGGAGTGATGTATTCAAACCCCGATACCTCAGTCAGCTCAGAACCTACCATTGTGTGCAAAAGTTTGGAATTATGTTTCTTCGTATGCATGGTATTATATTTATCTACAGCGAATTTCATCTGATGCTTCTCCCCACAATCACTCAGTGTTTCATTATTATAATGCTTCTCTTAATCAGCCCTACCCTACCAACTGACACACCAGCAGGCTGTGTCGCTCACCTTGCTACTCATCCTCTTTTTCAAATATGTTCTAACACTTTGGGCTGTGTCATACAGCGTGCGGTGACCTGCCACCGTGTGCCTCCCACCTCCCAGTGCTTATCGTCTTGACAGCTCTGTAGGTGAAACCCTTCAGTTCCCTGTAACTCTTACCCTGTGGGTTTCAGGGTAAAAACATGTTAGGTGTGATGTTTTGCCATGATGTCTAGTTATTTTTATTAAGGCAAAATCTTATTCTAGTTTCCTTCCTCACCCCAGTACCATATAGTTCACCTTCAGTCATTGCATGAATTCCACCTTAAATGTTTGCTTCCCTTCACCTGATCCCCTGCATCCAGGCAGTGCTTTCACTTTCTAGGAAGAAGTCCTGCAGGCTGTGCCCTGTCATTTATTGCCACACAGATTCTCAGTGGACAAACCTGAAACGCAAGGTAAAATACGGGGCACAGCACCATGGAAGTGGCTTGCCTTACATAAGTGTTTTGCAAGAATTGCAGATAACTGTGGTCTGCTTTTCTAGCGTCTGTCTTATCATCACAGTCATAAAATAGTTGCTTGTTAAACAAAGGTCAGTAGATTGCAAAATTCAAAAATTAAGATAAACAGGACATGAGCTGTCAAACTAAGAGGATGTTTTGAGATGCACATTAGCTATATGTCTTTAATTTGATTTTTTCCCCCTGTTTGCATGAAATCCCAGAATTGGTAATGTTGCTTTTAACTTACATACTTGAGAGCTTTAGATAACATTGTTATTCAACTTAAACAGCCTTCTTGTGGCAGTTTCTGGTAGATTCCCAGATGTGGACTGCATACTGGAAAATCAGACAGCAATGGGCATGTTGTAATAACAGTTCCACTGAAAGTCCCCATTCTTACATTTCACTGTACAGCAAAGGTCAGTTCTAGGAATTACATTGAAATGTCTGTCATTGGAACTGAGCCTGCAGGTGAGTGAATGAGGACTGCATGCAAAACTTCAGCCCACACCATAAAACGTAATCTTCCCTTATCACCTGTAGCAACTGCTACCAGAGCTGGAATTCATCATCTGTTTGCCCTTGGAGAACTCTGTATTAAAGAACAAGATGGAAAAGGGAATCAATGACCGGGAATCGATGACCAGGGCTTTCTTCACGGCAGGGTGTTCTGATGAGGTGACAGGAGCAGATAACACCATATTCTCATGATCCGTAGTGGAGAACTTGGCAGGGGGTTTTAGACTGCGCAGTTTGTAGCTCACTGAATTGCGGAAGTTGTTACTGTTCGTAGCTCTCAATTTTAGAAGAAATGAAAGCAGTGATGGAAAAGTCACATTACAGTTTATCACACGAACTGTTAAGCTACTCAGATAGAAGTGGATTGTTTCAGCAGCTCTCACTGGAATAGGCTGGGGAGGGATGTAACAGGGATAGAACTGTAAAGTGGAAACATTTTCAAAAATCACATATATTGGAGCATATGTGGTTTCAAAGAAAATGTAAGAGCTGCTGTGTGGGAATGTGCACATGTGGGACCTGTGTTTCAGCAGCTGAGGGGCAGGAGAATGACCTGCCCCAGCTTCTGTGTCTCCGAGGTGAGTTGAGTTGAACCCTGTGCCTTGGGCATCAGAGCTGATAACCTGAAGCAGAGGCTGTTGTCATTCTTGTTTTTCCCAAGTCTGTAAACTAACAAATGCATGGTAGTGATAGAAGAAGTGCCCGATTCAGGTAGTGACTAGTATACAGAAATGGAACACTTCATTTCAGGATCACTGGCTGCATTGGATATATACAAATATACAATTCTCTCTATATAGCTGTATATTTGCTTAAGCTGCCCCATGTACTACGCAAGCGTCAGCTCACTTGCACATCACCAGCTTCTCTAAAGACAGATTTTTCCG
>WEIS01029090.1:0-10109 GCA_013389965.1 Todus mexicanus
AATCAAACCAAACCAAAACCAAATCCCAACAACAGCAACAGCAAAAAAGCCAACCAAACCAAAACCCCAATGAACCAAAACAACACCCCAACAAACCAAAACCAAACAACAACAAAAACCACACAAAAAATACTCCCCAGAAGCCCTCAAAAATCCCAGCCCACATTTTTGTTTTGCATATTTACTTAAGTCATATATGAAAAGCAATTTTTCTGATTATAAGGGATTTTGCAGTGATTTCCCTGACAATCTGACAACAGTTATGATTCTCTCCTTCATCATAATGCAGCTATAGCAAAGCTTTCAACTTCGGCATAATTTCCTTTATTGAAAATGCCCTGCTTGCAGCCTCAAAAAGAAGCCTTCGTCTTCTAAATGCCCAGTATAATTTCTATACTTTGCCTCTGTCCTGCCATGAATGGACTTCCCATCCTTGAATAATAGCTGGATCCTCATATTCCCATATATTTCTGTCAGATAACCATTTACTTCCAATTACATTTTTTAATTCACATGAATACATCTGTTGACCAGGAAATAACCTACATGCACCAAGCAAATCTCTCAGTTACAAATGAAGAGCTATTGGATATTAGCAATTCCATCCACATGGCTGATCTTAAGCAATGTGAACTACAATATTACCGAATATGGTCAAAATGCTTCTTTTGTTTTGTGTAGAAACTCGGAAACTTCTACTGTAAAACTCAAAACCAAAATATTTCTATCTCACACGAGTGTATCTGTTCCACAGAGGAACTGTGGTTGAATAGCGTTTAGTTCTCTCATGCCACCTGGCTGGACTCATTCTCCCTACGGTTGTGGCAGAGGAAGCTGTCCATCATTTACTGCATCATTTATTACACATTGATCTTAAATCTAAAGAAAGAAACATAATAGTTTCTGTCTTCCCTCTCAATCTTTACTTTTTGATTTTCACAAAGAATTAGTATTCTTTTCAGGTATCCAACAGCACATACATACAAACAATACCAAAAGAATTACCTAATCAAAAATGCAGTTAGTCTAATTGTTTAAAAGACTGCTTCTGAGAGGAAAATGCAGAAAAATTCTAATTTTTTAGTTTTCCTAAAAATGCAATTGCCTGCCCAGCTTTTAGGAACCTGAATATTGCTGTGATTCAAATTCCGTCGAAATGATTGCTGAGTTTGGCAGAAGCAATGGTGGCACCTGGTCAGCCTCTGGTTTTAAAAATGAATGAGTACCAGAATAATTATGCGTTATTGTACCTGCTAATTTCTCCTGGAAAATACCTTAATAAATTGATTGCATGTTTCAAGCAAACCTGTAATGAGAGGATTATTTACAAAGGCCACACAGAAGCTGTTATTAAAAAGCAATCAGAAGGAGAGAGGAACAATGGCAGGAGGGCTCAGTGGGGAAACCTTAATGGTAGGAAGTTTAGGATTTGGTTTGTGTTATCTTGCTGACATTCTAATTAAAATGTATTTCTTCCCTTTCATTACTGTCCCACACTTTATCTGAATTAACTTTCATACTTGGTTAAGGAGAAAGTCATTTTCATTACACATCGGGATGAGGCAGTGCCAACCGCTTTGCTTTTTCTACAAAATCCTAATGTTCAGATCTGGATTCTACTGATGTTGGATTTGAGAGTGCTATGCAAGAGGTTTTTCTAGGACATCTGCAAGCAGCAGGAGCCAACAGAAAAGTCAACCAATGACTTGTCAAATGGACCCTGCAATCCTGCAAGAAATGAAGGCTTTAGCCAGACTTTTGCAGACACAGAGTTGAGCCTGTTAGCTGATTTAAGAAGCTGACAGCATGGAGAAGACAACCAAATTATTCAGCTCAGTCTTGTTTTAAACATTGTAAATTTTAAATTGTAACCAAAATAAACTTCATGTTACACAAAAATGGCATACTATGTCAGGTTACTCTCTCTACCCCCTCCTCCAATTAATGAATAGTTTTTTAAAACAAACAAAAAAATAGGAAGGTGGAGAAATGGAGGTGTTAAAAAAATCTATAAAAAAATCTAAAGATGTATAATTAGTTATAATTAATTAGCATTTGTTTGCACAGCCCCTTGTAAACCTAAGCGCTATTTAATTGCTGTACTTATGGGAAAGGAGATCTAAGTGTTTAGGAAGGCTTGGTATAGGATAGAGGTACCAACATGTGGAGAATGTAAAATCCAAGGAGGGAGAAGAAGCATGCAGGAAATGAGTAATGTTCTCTGGAAAAAACAGCAGAAGGGCTGGAGCCTGAACCCCACATGGATGCCAGGCAGGCTCAAAGCTGCTTCCCTGGGCAGTGCTCTCACGTCTTTCCCCTGCAGTAATGCAGCCAGATGGCTGGTAGTTCACCCAGGGTCTAAATGTAGAGCTAACATAAAGGATTGTCTGAGTTCTTGATTCGTTTTTGTAGGACTCACTATGGAAATTCTTACAAAAGAGTTTTGCTTTTGTTTCAGAATAGTTCTGGGGAAGAAGGGAGGGGTGAGGCGGGGGGAGGGGAGAGGTGGAAGAAGTATCTTTCATGGAAATTCTTAAAAAAAAACATATGAAGAAACCCAAAATGTTTTAACTGGGAAGCAACATTGCCGTATTTCATGGGAGCTGGAGATCAGTTATGTCTTGTTTGTTCCTGTGCACGAGGTTTACAGGTCAGACTTCTGCTCTGGCAAGACACCAGCATGAGCAACCACCACCTCTTTTCGCTAAGGAAGGAGGCTGAAGAGCACCAGAGGAAAGATGCACAGGCACCCATTCCCATTCACAAGACTGGAAGGGACCATAAGGCCAGCAGATAAACTCTGGGACATGATGACTCTCCTGTACAGAGCTGGTCAGTTTGTGGTAGGATCTCTCCCTAGACAAATGGTGAGGTGACATCATCTGAATCACTTTGAAAATGCGAGGTATAGCATTCTCTCTGTCATTATCAAAACTCAGTCTAGCTCACTTTTGCTTATACGCTTCAAAGTTGGTGTACTGCTGTTGGAGGTGCTAAAAAAGATAGACTATGAAGCTCATAAAGCGAAGGGGGGAAAGTTGCCCTTGCTGTGTGTAATAAGATTATACAATAACACTCATTCTGTGTAGCATCTTTCAAAATAACTTTTCTAAAATGATTCAGGATTAAAAATTGAGAGACAGAGGTGAATACAACATATAGGTTACATTAAACCAGATTATAAAGTGAAAAATTAACACAGCTTTCACTTATGAGTCTAATAAGAGACTTTAAAGACAATGAGAAAGGAGAGGCAAGCATGATGAGCCACGCTCCTAGCAGAGACACAAAATACAATAAAGACATAGTGATGTGAAGTGAGACAGGATCTTCTTCTAGATAGCAAGAATTACAGAGAAGGAGCTCCCATTGAGAACAGACAGGGACAAAAGCCACAGTAAAACTAAGGAGAGAGAAGCTGAGCAGGCTGGCTTCAGCAGATCTTCGGAGGACAGTTTTGTATGAGGATTATCAACAGACAATGGTGCTGCTTTCCAAGCCCAGGTTCCTTCTGGGCTATAGCAGCAAAGCTCTCAGGTACTCAGATCAAAAGTAGGATCAAAATCATTTGCAGTCTTTTAGCAGCTGCTTTACAGAGTCCTGGTGGACAGTCTGAGAAATATCTTAGCAACAAAACCAAACCAGACTATGGAACAAATGAAGATGATCAGCTCTGGCTCCTCTGACGCAAATTTTCCCTCAGGTATACCTGTGAGTATATCTCTTTGTTACTTTCCTACATTTTTGTTATTGTTTTTCTTTAAAGTGAAAACAAATTTTACTCCAAGACAAATGGCACTCCCACTTGTATAAGTTCCCTTCTCAACAGCAGCACTTTTTTTCCACCAACCTTTAAATCCTCAGAAGAGCTAAATGTAACAAAACCTTATATCTGGCAGTTTTCTTACAAAATGCACAGGCTTCTGGCAACTAATATAGTAGAAAATGATCATCATCGTTACACTGCTTAGTTTTATGGTATGTTAAACTGCTGATGTACTGATTCAAGAAAAATGCCCTCAGCACATAGCTCCATGCCGAGGCGTTCTTTGATTTACAGAAAAGCTGACTCTACCAAGGATCTGCAGTACCATCCAATAAGCTCTAATCTTTACTCAGATATCTCTCTACTTCTTTACTGTGGTATCTAGGGATCTTTTATGAAATGAAATGTGTAGCAGCTTTTCCAATAAGCATGACCTCTTACACTCTGCACATAACATTGTATTCAAGCCTACTGACCACTGTGCAACATCCCTCCCTCCCGAAACTGAGGGGAATACATTGCAGGTTATTAAGCCAAATCGTTGTAAGTCCAAACCACTGCCTGACACTTCAACTGAAAATCCATTTAGTGGTCAGTGCAGTTCACTGAACACTGATATAATCTGCTGCTCATGGAAAATGTTATTTTGATTTTTGCAGAGTTTTATTCCAGACTAGAAGTTTCCAGGTAGTTTCAGGAGCACAGGAAAAGTAGTGAATTAGTCCACACTTGAGATGATGAAAGTTTGGATATGTAGGACCAGATTTCCTACTGGAAAAAGGAAGCCCCAGCAGGTTTCTGAGCACTGAAAAGAAATATAGTTATTACAGAATACCGATTCCTGCCTAACAAACAGCAAATTAACTAACAAGGTCATGAAATGGATTTGAGAATGCAAGTATCCCTCTCTAGGCATTTTTCCTCCATTAACAGTGGTAGAAATACAAGTCTGTAGGTTTTCAAGTTCTCAGGTGGGGGTTTTTGTTAAACTGTTTTCAGTGTTTTCCTCTGGCTATCTCTGTGCTCCCCTGTTGAAGTAGACTGCACGCACCAGTGCTAATGGCTTGTTTCAGACACATCTGAGGGAGAGAGCAATCACTGTATAAAGTTCATTGACTCCTCTATTCATGTGCAGCAAGTGGTCTCTTCAACGAGCACAAAGCCCTGGTAGTGCTGGAGCACCACATAACTTGTCATGTATGTCAGTGGTGGCATTGCACGTTGCCTAGGATTTACACAGAGTGCTCCTTTTTAAAAGGTTAGCTGATAAAAAGGGGCTGCTGAGTAGTGTGGAAACACCGTTTAGAGCACTTCGTCAAGTGACACAGTGCGAAGCTGTGTGCTGAATCTAGATCTCTTGAGTTAGACTAGTCTCTCAACAGATGCCTTTACCTCCTTGCAGCTGTAAAAACACAAAAATAAGGCCCAGGCTGCAATTCCTCTCTTCCCCGGCCTGAGCAAGCACAGGATTAGTGATTCAGGCATATTAGAAGGATTTTTTAAAATGCTAGCAGAGGAAGAGAGGACATAACAGAGGAATAGAGTCACGATCAATGGCACAAAGTCTAGCCGGAGGCCAGTAACTAGCATTATACCCCAGGGGTCATTACTGGGTCTGATCTTATTTAACATCTTCATTAATGATCTGGATGATAGGGTAAGTTTGCTGATGACACAAAATCACACAGCGAGACTCTCCAAGCAGATGAGCAATTTCTCAATATTCCCTCTGGTAAAATCTCCATCAGCCAGAGGTTTTATCAGACTTTCAAGTACCTCTTGCCAACTGCTGCATAAGGTAAAAGTTGCCATTACACTGAGTTCATAGAGGTTACATGTATCAGGAATCACAGAAAGGTTGTGAATCAACAAGTCTGTATTGATCCAATCCACCCAGTCAAGTTCTTCGAAAGAGAGAGAAGGAGAATAAGGCCTATATTTCATAATATTCCTTGGGACAGATATAGTTCTTTTGGAGGAGTCACAGTCAGTACAAGGAACTATATATTGTGTGTGCTTCTATGAATAGAAGTGACTCATCAGAAGTAGAAATATGCCATCCTCCAACCTTCAAAATTAGATATTGTGAGGTTTTTAAAAGATAGTCCTACCATTCCCCAAGCAAACACCATTTACTAGATCATACATTCAGTGATGCCTCACTCCCTCATCTTTTAGTATAAATCATTCAGCTCTGCAGCTCATTTCAACTTATTTCTTGGGCCCAGTCAGAATTATTCTACAGTCTTATTGTTTCCTTGCTATAGCCTGGAAAGCTTAAATATTCCCCTCTGCACTCATAACTAGCAAATATACTGAAACTCAAATAACCACCTTCTCTCTCTTTGGTATTTAAAGATCTTACCAAACAATCTTAAATCCTGATGGGCATGTATACATTACAGTTTGTGGTATATTTTCAATCCCAACTGTAGCAGTGCATGTGTGAGTGCACTGCGTATTTCTTCGTTAAATAAAGATGAGCACACACTTGCAAACAGAGGTTCAGATGCCTGGCTGTGGATATGTTCACATGGTTTTTATAGCTTACATATATAAAGGCATGACCAAGTGGGGGTGCATCTGCCTACAAGCCCTGGATTACCACAGTAGCAAAGAGCTTGGGGTTATCTTTGGGTTTAACTCTATTTAAATACCTGCATCTTTTGGTTAGCAATCCTTTGAATATTTGCCCTTTTCCTCATTTTTCAGGTAGGCATTCAAACAGATATAACTAGGAGCAAGAGATGTTTTGCCCCATGAATATTTATTCAAACACACAGAGCACAATGATGTTTTCATGTATGTGTCCACATGCCTGCATATACACATATGGATGCTATTCTGTGTGTATAATAGCAATCTTGTAATGACTCAGCCTTTTAACTAAAATCTTGAAAGCTTTGGAAGAAGATGAATGCATTTTAATTCAACGCAATTAATTTTCCCCATTTTAGTGGTACAACTGGTGTGACTAAGGGACACATAATAAGACGGAGCAAGGCCTTGAAGTACCGCTCAGACATCCAACATTAAAGCTATATGTGACTACAGCACAGCTAGATGGAGTTACGCGTACAATGATCAATAATTACAGCTGCAGATTTACGTCATCATAGAGTAAATGCGCCCTGGAATTAAAATGCTCAGACAACCAACTTTGTTTCAGTTGTTAACTTGCTCTAGTGTTGCCACAACCCAACAGTCATGGCTACCCGTATGAAGACTCCATCATACCATTTAGGAGCTGGTTTATTCTGGCTTTTTATTCTCTTTCCATTTACCCATATTGAAAGTTGCTCCTTTAGGGACACCTGCTACTTCTCTCTTTTGTGATAATGCATGGGCATGTGTGGCTTTGAGAGCTATTTATGTAATATTTCCATTAACAAGCTGTAATTAAACCATCTAATTAAGAAAGCAGTAATCTATTTAACAGGAGTTTTATTTTTTTTAAAGAAAGCCTAACAGAACTGTGATTAAGTTCCTCCATTAGATGAGCATTATGGTTTTTCATAAGGCTTTTAATTACTCAACCCAAAATGTTACATAAATTAAATTAAAGATATAATTTTGTTTTTCTGAAAAGAAAATTAAAAAATAAAACACACAGTAGAGTAAAAAGCTGTTCCAAAATATCCATTAATATAGTATGGATTATTTTTAATGTGTTGTGCATTTCAGCCTAGACAAAAGCTGATTAGCGATGTAAAATATAGTGAATAATATCTTGCACTTATTAGACAAATAGATAGGTAATTGTAGTTTTTATTCCCAAGATAGCTATTATTAAAGCACAGGAACAGCCCTTTTGAGCCGCATCAGTGGCTCCCCAAACCCACACTTTGCCCCCAGCTGGGGTAAGGTGAGAGACTATCCAGGGAGGGAACATGGGTCTGGATACTTTCCTTTTTACCCTTGTGTTTCCTCAGCATTCACCTTTGTTGGATCAGAATGTTAGGGGATGAATCCTTGCTTGTTCCCTTTAGTGTCCATTTAGAGCTCTGTTGTCTGGGAATTTATCTAATCCCATTTTGAGCTTGCTGATGCTGTCTGCCTTTGCAACCTGCTGGGCAAGTAAATTCCAGAAGTTCCCTATCCACCGCGTGAAGAGCTACCTTCTTATTTGTTTTAAGATGTTGTCTTATTAGCTTTTGTCAAATGCTCCTTAGCTCTATTCTTGCTGGATTTAGTGAATAACAATTCTGCATTCACCTGATCTGTGATCTTAACATAACCTTACAAAAAATATTCTTTTTATTTAGCCCCATTTTTACTTTCCAGTCACTTTTCCTAAACATGATCATCTTCATCAACATTTCCCAGGTTGACTGTCTGGCCTCACTCGCTCACTTTCAGTAAGACAAATGTGCCTGAAGGCAATAGTCAATCAGCAAAAACGGGGCGCAGTTTCCAAGAATTAAATGACGACTCTGGCTAAAAAAATTAAACATGTACTCTACTGAGACACTTTGGAACCTCTGGGTTTTGAAAGGTTTGACAGGAATTCATTGTCTTGTGGGCAAGGTACTTGACACCTGCCTGAATATCTCAGACTGGTCACACTCAGTCCTGATGTGATGAAGCTCAGGGCTTAAATTTGCACAGACTCTCTTCATGTTTGACGGGCTTCTTGAGTGGCATCTTCCCAAAAAGATGAGGCACATGCTGGCCTGGGGCTGTGGGTGTTGCAATGAGGATGGGGCTTTTTGGCTGCTGCAAGGCACAGCATCGAAGCAGACACAAGGGCTGAGACAAATCAGTCTCTCCTGCGTTTCTCAGTCTGCCCCGTTGCTTACACACAGACAGCGTGATGGAGTAGGAGGGATCAGCCTAACCCAAATGCAAATGGGAGCAGAAAATGAGAGAAAATGAAGGAAGAGGAGCTAAAAAAGAGATTTGTGGAAACAAAACACAACTTCACACTTCAAGCGTATTTGTGGATCTGCTTGGTTTGGACCCGTATCTTTTGCCATGTTAGGGTTTGCCTCACTGCCAAGCCCAGCAAGAACAAACAAATTAGGCCAAGGGAGGGTGTTGTTGTTTAGTTTGAACACAGAGCAGTGATATGTGAAATGAATTCCTGTATACTTAATCTTAGCCAAATGAGGCTGTCAGATGTTTGTTTCTCCAACCTGCCTCAGCACTTTATACCAAGAGGAAAATGTTCCCTGAGTGTAAAGCACAAGTAAGTGAAACAAAAAACCATGAATGCAAATATTTATCATTTTCTTTCCCATTAACATTCCTCGTTCAAAAGCCAGAAGGTGCTGCTTGTGCTTCCTCGATCTCTATAAGCTGCCTGGCTCCCTTGTTGCTCTTCCCACAGGCAGCAACTAATAACAGCCTGCCATTTGAGATTGTCGTGTGGGAGTACTCCAGTGAGTAGGAGAGTAAGAAGGCTGCCCCGTGACATGCACCCAAACTTCCAGGAGCTGTTGCCTGTGCCTCACCCTAGAGAAAGGAATATGGGTGGGAGGTGAAGCCACCAACTCCCCAGTGGTTTCAGTGATCTTAGGCTGACCAGCAAGGGTCTGGAAGTATCTCAGGCTCCTGAGTGGGCCCTAACAGTCAAGGCAAACAGGACAAATGATGTTTAGATACAGCTCAAACTGAGGAAAAGCTGAGCCTTGAATAGCAGAAATTTGAGATCAAGGATGTAAACGCTGTTCTTGACAGATCCCTATTCTCAGTTACAATGCAACAGCACCCTTTAAAAGGGACCGATCTACTCACTTGGACATAAAACCCTGAACATAAAGTCACATTCACCCAATATGAGCTTACTGGTACCAAGTGAATGGAAGGTTAATTTGTGGTTCAGCCTGGGTTTTGATCCATGTTATTCCCTTCAGAGAAAGCCCTTTTGCTAATCTCCTACACACAAGGATCACAGAGCTCGCATATTAATTAAACAGGAGAAAACACATCTAAGCTTCATAATATATTTTCTGACCACTTGGCTGCCCCACTACGCAGACAGGTTTGGGGTGAAATGCAGAAGGCATTGCTGACCCAGCACCATCCCATGCTCTGCTGCTAGACAACACTGAAGCAGTCACAGCAGTGAGTGACAGCCATCTGGTCTGGGTCTGCTCATTGCCTACTAACCAGAAACTCTGATGGAGTCTGTTCAGAAGCAACTGATGTGCCAGGAATGAGGACATTTCTGCAGGCAAGCCATCTTATTTGTAAAAGGAAAGAATATTTGCTTGGATTGCAAGGTCATGGCCTCCAATTTTTATTTATTTTTTTCCTACCTACCACAAGAAAAGAAGAAATAAGTTTTGATGGTGAAAGAAAAAAAAAAAAAATCAGAAATGTGGTTCCTTATCCTTTCTTT
>WEIS01029093.1:334-13779 GCA_013389965.1 Todus mexicanus
AACCTCTCTCTCTCTGAAGCAAACCATCTGATCTTCATCACAAAGTCTGTGCCCTACACTGTTAAGAGAAGATCCAGGAAATATTTGATAGCTGGGAAGGAAAAAACCCAGAACTCTTTGTGGTATTTAAGAACTGTGCCTTCAGTTTCTGTTCTCTCTTCCTGTGGTGCAACAACAAGAGGGAAAGGATAAAAATATTTCTATCAAAGGATTTATTATTTTTTTTTCAGAAAGAGTGTGTGATTGTCCTCACTAAAGGAATTCAAAGCAGTTTTGATTCATCTAGACAGTTCAAAGATATGTGGTCCTGCCACACCTATGGACTTTTCCCAGGTGTTATATTTTCTTCAACTGGTAAAACGTTGGTATATCTTCCAGGAGATCCTAAACACTAAACTGCTGTTTCTGGAACTAAGAGTTTCTTTTATACATGCTACAAAAAGGCTCCTTGTTGATGTTCCACTAATTCCAAGGCACTTACAGAATCCCATTGCAATACACTGTGAAACCACCTTCGTAAAGATACAATTAAAACAGACACTAGATTAATACATAGACAACCTGACTTACCAAAGCAGAGTCCCTTGTAAGGAGCTATTTCTCGTAAAGAGATTATTCAGCCTGATGCATTATCAGAAGATTTTCCTGTTGGACTGTATTAATTTTATATTAGCTTCCTGCAGAACAGTGTATAATACACAGGTCACTGTTATTTCTTTAATCTTTTCTTATGTGTGTCTCTGTTCTTCTGACCCCCCTTTCAGCCATGGCACTATAGATTCTGCATTCTGCAATGTCACACAGTAGGTGTTGAGGTGGGACAGAGATCAATGATGCTCTCTTGATTACAAGGCAGTTGAGGAGGGAATCAGGTAAGAAAAGCACAGTTTTGTAGGGCTGACATCTGCAGAAATATCAAGTCAGAACAGGAATTTAGTTTTTAATTTGGCATCCCCAGCTTTGCAATTTAGTCCTATTGCTGAATGGTTAAAATGAAAAGCAATGACATAAATAGTTCCTAAGACTCTTTAAGCTGGGGCTAGCCAGCTGTTTCAAACATGGGCAGAGGGTAAAGAGAGGTTTTTAACTGCCACAAAATACTGCGATTGTTGTTCATCTGCCTTTATTTTTCACTGATGAAAATCTGTACTTGAGAGTAAGAAGTACTGCATGAGCTGCGTATGTGATCCTTGGCTGCCTTTGTAATCGCAACAGAGGATGGGAATTAGAGAGAGCTGGGTTACACAAACCCTGTTTGGACAGAGTCCATTTTTGGTTATGCATGTGCTGCAAAACAGAACTTGGAAAAATAAATCTTCAGAAGATCTTGGTTATAAGAAAAAGAGTTTGCATTTTCAATGAGATGCATTATAACCTACATGCCTTCTTCAAAGCAAAGAATCGGGTACAAAGAAAACACCCCAATGAATAATGAACCTCCTATTAGTGCAGTGTTCCTTGTGATTAAATGTTTGTAACAATGTTTGTTAAGATTAAATTATCAACTTTTTTATCACAGCACTAAAAAAACCCCAACAAAACACACAGAAAAAAACTTCTAGGTGGCCTAATAGTAAACTATAGGTGAGCCTTGTTTAAATGATATTTTGTTATGTGGAATGTATGTTTCTAGGTACTGTCTGTAGATTTTTTTTCTTTCAAATGCCTTTTCTCCACCTTTTCTATTTTCAATAAGCCATTTTGTCCTCAGAATAAAGCAGGACCATTTATCTATTAGTTTCGGACTTATCACATGAAATTAAACACCAGAATACTCAGCAATTAGAAATCACCTCACCCTGGAAAATGGGATAATGACAGAGTCCTTGAAATCAATGAAGGTTAAAGCTGAGTGTTTATAATAACATTTCTATAAACCCCAGATAAGATGTTGATTAGAAATATTATATCAGCGACATAGCAATTACAAGTTATATTTAATCCTGTAGGCAGAGTTTATTTTGAGCATTGCATGACCTCACAAATTGATCTAGCAAATTCTATGAAATAAACCCCCTACTTTGATGCCAAAGATAACAGATACTGTACTTTGTTTAAACTCATCCTGTGTTCACAAACTTCTCACAGCTAATCATTCAGGGACATTAACTATATGTGGGGTGTTTTTGAAAATAAATAAGTCTGCAAAAAATCAACAAGCCCAAAGGTGTTTTTTTTCCTGATAGGAATGTATAAAAGAGCCATATGTCAGTCAAAGCACAGACAAGAAGTTCCCAATAAAATACCTCCAAATGGTGTGTAGGTCAGTTTTGGATCTGTTGATTATTAAAGTGAAGAGATTTGTTCTCCCCTTGTCCTATCTGACTGAAAGGCTGCCTAACATTTTTAAAAACCAAAGATTACTTGAAAATCAAGAGGACTGTGGGGATCTCGTCTCCAGCATGTTTTTGTCATTTACCATACATCATCTTCAGTAGTGAAAAAGTATGGACAAAGATTTCTGTTCTCTAGAGCATCAGGTAATGGATATTTCCTTATTTCCTACCAAAATATAATTATCTGCATCAGCTTCAGACTGTTAATCTATAGTCTATACAGATGTCATCAGCAGGACTTCTATTTAGTTACTACTGAATAGCACAATATAGAAAGTAGTCACAAGGGGAAAAAAAAAGGCACCAAATGTACAGATTTTGCTTCCCAGACTTACATATGAATTGCTTATGCTTTCTGGCAACTGTAGTGCCTGAATTTTGAAGGCTACATTTCTGGCAGTGTATCAAATTACTGTACCCCAGACACCCTGACCAGTAGGCTTCAGTAACAAGTTTTATTCTGCATTACTCTGGAAGAAGGCAAGTTACCTGATGTCAGAAGATTTTAGTGAATAGTCCAGAATGTCCAAATGCTGAGACAGCAGATGGTTCATATGAAGAATGTTGCTTCCAGTAATCACAGACTCTTTCTGTTACTTCATACAACGCTAAAGACAGCCTTCATCTGGAGCATCTCTCAAAGTTTTTCTTCTTCAAGTCAGATCCCAAAGATTTGTTAGTTCTAGGTAAGAAAACCTATCATTCCAGACAATTATAACAATATCACTTCTACATTTCCCTGAACAGCAGAATGTTTGTTACCAGTTTTCCACATCTGGAGCCAACCTATCTAGATAGGAAAAACAAAAAAGTTGAACAGAATGTTCTTCAAAAGAGTGTGATATTATTTTTCTGTCCTTGATCTGTTTCCTCAGATTGGCTTGCCCCTCTTTGTGTTTTCTTTTAATATTAAGGACACGATTTTTGCAGATAAGAGTGGGAAGCTGATCTGTGTGGTGGCAGCTTTTTGTTCATATGTAGGTATGACGCCACTGCAATGGAGAGGTCACTTCAGTCTCCTGCAAAGCCAGGCTTCTACATATCCTAGCAGATCTTCCCCTTCTTTGGCTTCAAGTCAAAGATCCCCAAGTTTTATATACTATAGATAGAAAAGCAGAAACTAGTCTTGATCTTTTTCTCATGGATTCCCATTATTAAGAATTTATTGCATTTGGGAATATGGTGGTTTAAGTTCTGCTTTTAATAGAAGTTGTGTATTTATTTTACAATTTTGTTTTCGTATAAGAATTCTTGGATCGCACCTTCCTTTGTTTTGATCTCACAGGTAATAAGGTTCTCTAAAATGATAAAAACAGCTTCACACTTACCTCTGAGCAAGTATTCACACATGCAGTACCTAATGCAGTGTAAACCTACACTCTAATTTCTCTGTGTTGATGCAATTAAACCTTAAATGTGCCTTTAAAATGTTAGGAAGGATCAAATTTGCTTAAAATTTGTTGCATGGTATTTATAATTATTTCAAGATTTTGAGGAGGTGGAGTTGTTTCAGTACTCTTCAGGACCTGCAAGCATTTGAGCCTTGGCGATAAGATCTGTTTTGCTGGTCAACAACTGAAATACAAAATTATGAGGGAAAAACAAAAATCTGACCTTCTCTATAAACAATGAAATTTTAGTCACTTTTAAAGAGATCTCTTCTGTTACATCCACACAGCACTGTCAGCATGTACACCACTAGGAAGGTGAGTTCTGAATCCTTCTGAGAAGTTGAATTCCACAGATTGCACGAGATCTCCCATTGCCCTAGTTCTCTTTTGTCTTTAAATTTGCTTTCATATATAATCTGTAAATGGTGGAATTTGATGTATTATTTCTCACTTATGGCTGTGTTCACCTACAACTCAATTCCTTGATCTAATTTCTGTGGTTGTGATTCACTTCTACGACTGAAAAGAAAATCACAGGAGAATTGTATTGTACTGCCTTGTCTCTTCATAAACAAAGATAGTGCTGCTCTAAGAAGTTCAAAAGTTAAAAGCACCACGGTTTTAAGTTTAAATAATCCATATTGGCCAGTCAAGGACTTCATTCTGGCAATGATGTGGGGGTGGCTGGTTATCAGGGCAATAGATGCTACCAGCCCACTATCCCACCATTGTGGGGGGGAGGGGGGTGGGGGCGGGAATCAACCCCCCAGAGTGCCAAGCTCCTGCAGCCCAGGAGATGTGCTCCAGGCCCCAACACAGAAATAGCTGGGAGAAAAATATCCTAATGCCTAGGAAAAAATGGAAAATTTGGACAATCAGTTCAGCAAATGGACAGGCTTCCCAATGTGTAGATGCCATTCCAAAGGACATCCAGCTGAGCAGTGAATAAACAGTGTCGTGTCTGAGGTTTTATAAACAAAACTAGTTGGCATATACACACATTTTCCTGAAACTTAAACATACATTAATTGCACAAACCAAGCACGATTCAGATTTAAATAAATAAACAAATAGCTGACCAAGCAGAAATCCTCCAGAAATAAAGATTTTTTGAGCTGAAGTGCTGTTGTGTGGAATTTCAAACCAAAATATATGCCATGGGGTAAGCAAAAGCCAGCTCCTGAATGTCAGGCTGGTGTGGCAGTAGTCTAAGCAGTACGGTTACAGTTCTGATTGGTACAGGAATCAAAATGACCACTTGTTACAATTTAGAAGGCATTTCAACTGCTTTTGAACTCAAGCTACTTCCACAGCTTTAAACTTCTAAAAGTATTGACTTGACATTATTTCTGCATCCTAATAAAAAAGTCCCTGGGTTGCATTTGCAAATTAGATTGAGTTTTCTAATTAAACATTACAGAAAGTCATTTCTGTGTAAACTCAGCAAAACTTTTAAGTCTGAGAGCAAGTAAAACATTAGAACCAGCAACAAGGGAAGAATTGAGTCATCAGCCTTAAATTCTGCAGAACCATAAATTTCTGAACATGTTAGATGAGAATATACTATAGACAAATCTTTATGAAAAATGCTAGATGCTAATTCTTTCAAGCTCAACATAGCTTTACTATTATGCTTTGTTTATGATTTTTAAGCCAGTGCTCATCTGTGCTTCTAAAGTGAATGTAACTCAACACTTGCAGCTAGACATAGGGAAACTTTCTACGTTGTGCATATTTGTGTGCCAGAGACAGAATAACCAAACAGTCTTTTCTCAAACATACCCTGTGGAAGGTTATATTGTTTAAACAACAGCCCTAGACCCAGACAGATAAAATCAAAATAAAACGCATTTGTTATTTTTTCCCTCTTAGCCTCAGTATCTGGGTAATAATAAGATTCACTCTCTCAAATGAGTCAAAGCAGCAGGCTTGTCCTTGTGTTTGTTCTGCTTTTGTTGGGTGGTAAGTTGGCAGCATCAATTGTATTAATGTTTCTGTCAGCACCCACATTAAATATGTTTCTTTATGGGATGAATCACATTCCAGCCTACTCTGGACATCTAAATTTATCTCTTTCATCACATCCAGATTGAAATTCAGCTACCACCTGGGTTCCTGTAAGGCTGAGTTAGTGAAATGCTCAGGATATTTCTGTTCCAACTATCAAACTAAAAATTAACTGAAGTTTATATTTAGGCAGAATAGCCAGTAAACCACAGACAGTTTGCTCTCTTGCTTCTTTCTGCTTTTTTGTAGTGCTAGAACAGATTCCCATAACCCAGAACTGAAGGGGGGCTCCATCTATCTGGGAGACACATTCTTTTCTATCTAGATAAAAGTGAAGTCACTGACCATACTTCCAGAAATGTGGGGTTTTTTTTCTTTTTTAAGATATTCATATTCTTCAGAATGATTCTTGTTTCTAATTTTACTCAGAAGATCTGACTGCTTTTATTTTTCTTACTTTGTTATGACTGGAACACAAACACCACACGATTAATTCAAGCAGGATTTTGGGCAGGGTACTTTTTTTTTTTCTTCTGCAAATACTTGTGGTTTCTGCTCAAAGAGAGTGACACTGAAACAATGTCATCTAATCACTTTTTAAAATATTGTATATCTTCCTTTAGAGTACAAATGTGTTTATGAATCTACAAGCAACAGGAACTATTATGACGAAATTGTATTAACTCCTGTATAACATGTTAATTTGGCACTGAGATCAATAGCTTCAGTAAAGTCCACCTTTGCAAAAATAATCAGATTCCGAGACATTAAGCATTGCGAAGTTACTTTATTGTTCTGTGAATGAGTAAAAAAAGAAATAGAATTACTTTGTCTTAAAAGTGTATTTACATTTGAGTTTTGTGAGCTCCAGATTTTAGCCACAGTTCTTGCTTTGCCTTTGTGTCCTTTATTAAAGAACACTGTGAGATTAGAGTTTATCTTTTCTTACAGGTAACTAGTTATGCTCAGACCCTGCTCTTTGAGCTTTAAGAAGCAAATAGATACCATTTGCACTAAGAAAGCACTCTGAGATCTGTTTTTTGCATTTCACACTAGGCCCTTACCGATTTCTGTTCTATGTATTCAAGTTTTCTATTTCATTGCAGATGCTATTTGTTCTTCAACTTGAACAGAATAATCCCATTTATCTGATATAGCCACAGTCATTAACCACAATTGTAGAGCCCCAAATCAACTCTAAAAGGAAAACATTGCTGCATGTGGTTTGTTTGCTGACTTTTTGTTTGTTTTTCATAAGACACGACACTGTCAAAACTCTGACTCAGGGCAGGAAAAGCCATGACAGGATTGAAACTAAGGTGTAAATTCTATTCTTGTAGAACTGTACAACCCAATTAAACTTCTAGCTGAAAGGCAAAACGAAGCACATGCTTAAGTTTAAACATTTGAGTAGACTTGTCTTGCTGGAGTGAGGTCTAAAGCTCCCTACTTATAATGGACAACATAATTTAACTTTAATCATAATCACTGTGAATGAGCTAGTACAGAAATCAATGGCAAAATCTAATGGGAAGCAAAAACATTTGAAGTTTCACTTTTTCTTTTGTTTCCTTTGAATATAATTGCGCCCTTTTAGTACTTTTTCCTCAGTCCTCTCCGCCTACTACGTCGTAATTATAAACCCACATTTTGGAACGCTAATTAAGAACATGTTCACAGCAAGAATAGTGGATGGGTGGACACTGGGAAAAGTGTTCAAGCACCAGAGAGCACATTAATACCCATAAAAAAGAAACAAAAGTAGGAGGGAGGAAAGGAAAAGCAGAAAAAAAATGATAGCTTGCTATGTGCCAGTAAATAAAGGTAAACCGAAAATTACATTCTCAGATGTATATCCATAGCCTTTTCTGTAAGCATTGCACCCATATTACCATCACGTGATTGAACATTATATATATTTCTTGAACTATAGAAAATTTTATGCAAGCGTCTAGGAAAAAAATGAAGTAACCCCTCTGAGCTTCACCCATAAAAGTGCTGTTGTATTTGCTTTTGCAGAATAATAGAGTATTAAAGTACCCCTGGAAATGCCTGTTTACCTGCTAAATGGATGTGTGCAGTCCTAAGCGTAGATACAGCAGCAGTTTTTCAGATGTCATTTTAGGTGATGTTCGATAACAGCACCATGTGGTGTTGAGGAGGCTGAAGAGATGCAGGGGACTGATGACAATTTCCTGTTGTAAGGTCAAGAACCAAAATGTCTGGTGTAAAAAAAAATAAAAAAATATTGCAGATAGCCAATACATCTTCATCATTGTAAACAACACAGCTATTGTTAAGTAACTGTGAGGAAAAAAGTTGTCTTTAAGTTATCTTGAAGAACACTTTCTGAAGTTTGATTCATGTACACAAATACTTGTGTTAAGGTATGAGACTGCTGGATCATGTGGTTTTTAATATTTGATTACTGGAAGTACAAAACTGTGATAAAGAGCCATGCAATCCACTTCTCAGGAAATAAAAGAACAAACCCTATTTGATTTCAGGTCTCTTCTTCACATCTTCAAAAATATGACAGTCTGTATTTTAGACACCAGTCTAATCCAGGGGATTTCAGCTCAGTCTTTGTTTCATGTGAGATTTAGAGGTGGAAACCAGCATTTTGCAACAGTTCACAAGTGCCTGGGAAAATACCTAAAGGCAAAAAATCGTATATAATATAGAAACAGTGGCTTGCTGTTCAAACTTAACAAAGTCAAGTAACAGGTACTGCAAAAACATGGTTATTTGAAATGCTTTTCAAGTCTCTAAAACAATTTCCTAGTGACCACCACAAATTTATTCTCTATAACAAGACAAAATGGAAGGTCAGTACTTAGTGGATTGTGTGTGAGATTGTGAATGTGACCTGGGCAATTTTTATCTGTTTTTAGAGACTTATGTAGAAGAGAGTAATTATGGAAGGCACTGCCACCAGAAAACACCCTTGCAAAGGACAGCATACCCTAAAGGGTGTTTGAATGTGCCCTGAAAAAGCATTGAAGGTTTGGATTAGCGATCTACCTAAATGCTAGAGCTGTGATCTATCAGAACCCTTCCACCTAGCTTGCTGTAACTAAGGTTGCTTTAAAATACTGGTACAACTTAACAAAATGAGCTGGAACTGTGACCTTAGCTGGAATTTAAGGTAGAGGTCCTCTTACACAAAAGTTTTACTTCAGTCTACTTTTCCTCTTAGAGAAATTGATGAGTGAATTCCCTTTGAAGCAGTGACATCTGGGCAGAGTAGTAGACCTTATTGCATACAGTTCTAGCTCAACAGCCCAGTAATAAGCTTCCCAAGGAATGCCAAACCAAATCAAAGAGACCCTTGCAATGAAAATGTAATCCTCCTTACTGACACTTGGCATTTTCCGCACCGCACTGTTAAGTTCACATTCATTTTACAAGAACTGCGACTGTCTGCAGCAAGTGATGATTTTGAGTCTCAAAAGTTCTGATGCCAAATTTTTTGAGATATTATAGAGGCCGTTCAAAAGTGCTGAGTGTCCTTTTCCTGAAAACCAGCTACTTTGAAAATGCTTGAAAACTGAGGAGCCAAAACCACAAGGGTCTTAAAACCATATTTTGTTTAGTTTCTAATGGGGAATGCTCAAAAGAAACTTTTTTCAATCTTTACAACTGGTTACGGAGAGCATGTGTAATGTAGACATTTGCAAAGGAACCAGCCTTTATTTACTCTATACATAAGCTGTGGCAGGTTACCCAACTGAGACAATGCAGCATGGCTCTGTCATATTTCCAGGCTCTTTGCAGAAGATACCAAGGAACATAATTTGAAGTTTGGTATTTGGCATTCAGTCTTATTTGTGGATAAAATGTTTAATTATTTGGCTTCAGATTATTTATGAACAACCAATATTTAACATGAAGAACATTTTGATCGAACATTTGGCACTCTAGATATAAGTTGCTTCCTGATTGTATGCAAGCTCTTAGAAAACCAGAGTCATGATGTTTGCATTCACGATTCCAAATTAAATTGCTGTAACTCTTCTGCAATTGTTGCTTTAAGCGGTCTGTTTTGACTAACGCTCATTGCCTAGCTCATAATTCCACAAGATGAACTAAAACAGTCAGCTCAAATATGAAAGAACTTGGTGATGGATGGTGAGGGACATAAAATACCCTCCATCAATTCTGATGACAGGTTTCTACAATAACACTAAAAGTCCAAGGGTCATATTCACCAGGGCTGGTGCAGGAAATCACATCCAAGAGCTCGAAGGACAGATTCATCTCCAAGAGGAGATTCACTTCTAACTGTACTCTGTCCACTTTCCTATTTACCCTATTTCCCACTTGTGAACATCCGCTTTGCTCAGACAAGGAACGCAGCCAAATAATGTGTCCTCTGGCAGCTTTCAATGTGACTGCTTCTTCTCACATCTGGGACAGTAGCAGCTTCTCAGCTTAACGGTTTTCAACACCTTTTACCTTTTTCTGTTTTTCCCTCCATTTTGAGATTTCCAGTATGAACGTGACTCTAGGTAGCTGGTGGAAACGTGAAATATAATTAAATACTTCTGCTCTACAGCAATAAACCACAATTCTCTCAACCATAGCTCTTCAAACATGCAACTAAAGTAGAATAATTTGGAATCGGGATCTTTTTTTCTTTGCATTTTCCCCCTCTATCTCCATTGTGCTTTCTTGATAGGTGAAAGGCTAATTTAATCTCCAGAGTGTTCTCTGTCCACCCCTACTATTTCATCTCAATAAATAATCTTGCTGTGAATACATTTTAATTAGTGATTTCGTACTTGGAATTGCGCAATTGTAATACAGTGGGAGTGAGGTTCTATTGAAATAGTGTAAAAAAGGCATAATTATTTTCAAAAGCTCTGCTGGAATAATGCAGGTAAAAAATTCCCCTGCTGGTATCTGTTTTCTGTATCGAATGTATCGTTAGCACTTCACATTCTCTCTGGATAAAAGAGTAGATGCTTGGACTTCAGATTGTGCAGGATGCCCCCCCAGCCCTGGAGATTTTTCATTCTTTGTTTGCTGTTGCTTGCTGAGATCTTTGTAATGAAGACAAGATTTTGACTTACTTCAATAATTTTGGTTTAATTGACTGAAAAATATTACAAGGGAAAAAGGGAACAAAACCACGAGACTCAGAAGGATTTTCATAACTATGGGCCTGGCCTGGGATCTTTTCATGCAATATGGAATAAAAATAAAGTAGGGCCTAGGAATAAAAAGTCAAAACCTTGTCATAAGGCAGGTTGACAGAGGACCAGTGAAAGAAAAATCTTCAAGAACCGTAAGCTCCTTTCAGAACCAAATCAGAACNNNAAGGGGAAGAGCAGCAGGGACTCAGCGGCACTTAGTCTCTCTGCAAAGAGGAGAGCCGTGCAATTTTCCCAGGCCACTCCTTGTTTCTGGGAAGACAGTAGGAATAACCATTGAGAGCATATCTTTGCATTTCCATCTCCCTTTGGGTTTTGTTCTCTCCAATCTCAGATTTAATAAAGGAAGCAGCTGCAAAACTTGGATCAGATTGGTCTCTGAGTTTAGCTCCTGCTCTGATGCAAATTCTGAAGTCTCAATTGGCTGTTGAGCATGATGGTAGCTCAAGAGAGGGGCAAACCTGCTGTCTCTGCAGCCCCACTTGCAGGTATTGTGCTATGGAGAGACCACAATGGTCCTCAGGCTCTGCTCAGCCATGGGCTTGGAGTGGCAGCTGCTGCTTAATGTAGCATCATACAGAACACAGCTGACTGTAGGAATGCTTTAGCCAGTGCCGTGTTGTTTTCTCATAGAGATATTGCAGTGATAGCTCCAGTGAGGTACCTAACAACAGTAAACAGCGGGAGAAAAGCTTATGGTGGCAAAACAAATGCTAGGAAAAGCAGTGACACGGGACTGTTGATATCCCGTTTGAAATTCAAGCAGCTCAGAAAATGAGACTTTTAAAACCTTGTAAAATTGCAGATTACAAAAGCAATTTACTGCATCTGTCATGCCTTTAAGTATGTATCTCCGTGAAAAGGCTTGACAACGCAGACCCGGCATCTGCTTTATTTGTCCCTTATTTGTATGCCATTATTTTTCGATTTCTCCTGACCAGTTCTTAAATTTTTTACATCTTAAACACCTCCTGGCTTCCAGGAGAAGGAGCTGACTCGTACATAGCCTCTTGAGGCAAGCACAGCAGCATCCTGCCCCACAGCAGCATACTGCTGCTAATTAATTACCTATATATTGTGCCAGGTAGGAAGGTGCTTTCATCAAGGGCACCAAACAAGTAGTAGGTTTGTTTCCAGAGAAACCTCAAGGTGTAATTATATACCAAATGTGTCATGAAATCACCTGTCTGAATTCATCAATAGTAAGGGCTTGGGAAGAGGGGAAGGGAGGTTGGAATGTGAGGACTGAGAGTTCAGGAAGCAGTTGAGTTACTTGAAATACAGCAAATCCCAAGTACGTATGTTTAGTCAGTGATGGAAGAAATTAAGACTGAGGTGTATTTGTCTGGGCTTCTCTGCAGGATGCTTGGGAAGAAATCTGAGAAACCTGCATAAACCCAAAAGGAATGCGTAATAAAGTAAGACGACAGTAGAGAGTTGAAGGACTAGAGAGGGGTGGATGAAGAGATAAGATACAAAGGTCACTGTGCAGGGCCCTCAGCAGTTCTGTATTGTATACATTCCTGACTATCTACATTCTAAAAGGGGAGAGAAGTATATTGATGTTACAGAGTGGAACAGAGTCTGGTCTGTTTTGTGCAGATAAAGCCAACAAAATGTTGTGTATCAGTGAGGAAAACAAAGCATAAAAGAAAGTTCTTCTGGGAAAAATAAAGATTGAAATAAATAAATAACCAGAAAATAACTACATTTATCCACACCTGCTGCCTTGCAGTTGCTGAAAATTGAACAGCTTGGAGACGTCTATCTACACTGGGCAAATAATTGCTGTTTACCATCCTATGGGAAAGACTGGAAAGCACAGGAAGATCAAAATCCATGGGGCATATACTTTCTTTTTCATAAAGTACAGTCCACTTAGAATACCCGATGATATCCTTCCCCTAGTAACCAAATCTCTATTTTTCCCAGATATGCTGATCTTAAAAATAGAAGAGCAGAAAAATTGTCCATTCCATTTGTACTGTAGAAATATGAGTTAGAACAGATACTTCTTATGTCCCTTAGTAAGGGATTCACCCTTGGGAAGTGTGTACACTCCACAAAGCTGAGGGACACGCTACCTTTTTTCCACCTCCCACTCTCTTAATTTGGCTCACTGTGCATACTAGGAGTAAAAGAGAAGGGTCAGGTTTTATTCCTGCCCAAGTTCTTCAGTTTTCCAGAGACGAGCAAATACCCCAAAGTGCACACCGATCTCAGTTCTAAAGCACGCTCCTTGCACTTGATGAAATGATGTTGGTCCTGCACAGTTGAACGTGAGGAAAGCAGATTGGCGAGACACTCTTTACACTAGCATCGCTCTACTTTTTGGGTCACCAGATTAGGATGCAGAAGAAGAATACAGTCTCCGCCTTAGCCAATGTAAAGGGAACATTTTTGCATATTTTTGATATGTGATCTTATCAGCAGACAGCTTTTTCTTTTCAGTAAAATAAATCCTTGTAATTCCACAGTACAGAAATCTGACAGTACAGAAAGTAATCTCTATGATGGCTAAAAGTCATTGCACAGCATACATTGCAGCTCGCAAT
>WEIS01029095.1:275-24698 GCA_013389965.1 Todus mexicanus
GAGCCGGGGGCAGCCGGGGGTGGGGTGGGATGCAGGTACCGGGGAGGGGGTTCTGGGCTGGAAGGAGCCAGGGCAGAGGCGGTGCATCCCCCTCCGGAGCTCGGGCAGCGCTCCCGGGGGAGTCCCGGCGGGGAATGGCTGCGCTCGGCCGGGGCCGGAGGGGAGGAAGAGGATGGGATGTGCTGGCTCCCGGCAGGCAGCAACCCGGGCAGGGCGAGCAGGACGGGGGCAGGAGGCCATCCCCGTGCTCCAGCACACACCCACCCCGGCAGCCCCCTGCCCCACCGTGCCCGGAAGCCTCGCCGGGGACCGGGGCCCGGCCGGTGTCACCTGCTGGCTGCAGCACATGGAGCCGGGGAGGTGACCCAGCCCCGGGAGGCACCAGCCCCTCGGCCCTCCCGGCCCCGACAGCGGCGCGGAAATTGGTGCTGAGCAATTTCCTCCGACGGGAGGAAGGCGGGAGGGGAGCTGCAGCTGGAGCTAGAGCTGGAGCGAGGCACTGTGACCTGCTTGAGTGGCCTCAGGCCTCAGCCAGGCTGGGAAAGGGGCTGGGAGTGGAAGAGATGGGGACCCTCGCTCCTAGGGACTTTCTGTTGACGCGGTGGTCCCAGAGCATCATTTACGGGATGGGAATGGGCTTGTCCTCCTTACGAACGGGGGACCCAGCAGAGCTTTGGCGATGGCTGAGCATCTCTGGCTTGCAGCAGGGCGGGTGTCTTCTGCCCAGAGCTGGACAGGAGAGCTGGGGGCGGCAGGAGGGGCTGTGCCTGGCCCTGAGCTCGCTGTCCTGCCAGGGGAGAGCAAATCACTGCGAGACTTTTCCCCGCAGCAAAAAAACAACCCCTCCGTTTTATCGCCCCTTACATTTTTCTTGGAGCAAGACGGTAGCGTCCCATGTCATCGTCGTCGTCATGGGATTTTTAGGCGGTGACTAAAGGGAGTTTGTTTGGGAACAAACAGCCCCGAGACATGACGAATGGAGCAAACTCAAATTTCAGGCATGTGCTCTCGTCCCCAGGCAGGAATTGGCTGTAATGGGATCGCCAGCCCAAGGAGGTGGCATGGGGGGGGGGCCTGGACACAACTTTTCCAAGGGCAAGAGGGTTGCAAGGAGGTCCCGTGCTGGGCAGAGGTGCTTTGATCCTGGGATTTCAGGGTCTGTTCTCTGCCTAAGCTGAGCTCCTGATGAGTTTTTTTCTGTAGTTTCCCTGCATCACCCCGTGATCCTCGGTAAAATGGCAGACGAGCGCTAGGACCCTCCTCTGGGCTTGTAAAGCAAGTTTATATAGGTTTTATACAGGTTGTAAACCGTGCTGCCTTTATTATACGGAGCTTTCGGAGCTGGTGAGGGCTGTGGAACATCCCGGCCTGATGAGCTGAGAGGCTGGCTGGGGTTTGCATGAGCCGATGTCTTCCTTGGGAGCCTCCCGCAGCAGCATCTATACCCTGTGGAGTGAGATCAGTCTCTCAGACCACTCAGTTCGGTCCAAACTGGGAGCTGGCACCCCAGAGCCACACAGATGTTGTTACCCTGGCACGACCAGCCGAAACCTCCCTTGGTGCCCTTTGTGCCAGGTAGCGCTCAGCTCCATTACTCGTCGCCCTAAAATTAGTAAATGAACAGTCCGATTTTTTCCCAAGGAACTGGCTGGAAAAAAATATTCAGCTGGGGATGCCTGGTGCCAGGCTTGTCCTGCTGGGCAGCGTGCCTGGAGCTGCAGAGCACTGGGAGGAGGATGCAACACTTAGGGGGAGCTGGGCTGGGGGTCCCCACGTCGTTGTCAGGCCAAACCCCAGGCACCCAGGGATGAGCTGCCACAGGGGACCAGCCAGGTCCTACCCTCCCTGGGCATAGGAAAGCTGCTGCTGGAGCTCAGATCAGCCTAGAGGTGATGAACAGGAGGTTTCTGGTGCTGGCATCGCTGCCTCGAACAGCCTGTCCTGCCCCGTGACACCCTCGGCACTTCCTCTTGCCGAGTGCAACCTACCACTGATGACTTTTTCATGCTCTCCGGAAGGCGTGTTTGTGCTCGAGAATACCTTCCCGCTTTGTTTGTCGCTGCTGCATTGTTCGCCTCCAGGCCGATACTATCTTCTCCTGCTCTCCAGCATTTTTCAGTACCCTGGGGTGATGCTCGCGCTGCGGGGGCGGAGGTTTCTAAACCTCCACAGGCAGGTTTCGACAGGGCAGATTTTTTTTTGACTGTCCCTTTGGGCCCCAAAGGCCAGTGCGCTCTCGTGGCTCCGGCACTATTTCACCTCTGAAATCTAGGGATTCTTCCAAACAATTGCAAAACCCGACAGGCTGGAGCTTCACTTTCCTCTTCCTCCCCCGGAAAGCTGGGGAAGAGCAAACAACTTGCCGGTCTCGGTGCTGTAAGCTCTCTGAGAGCTTGGTAGAGGGGAGCTGCTGGGGTGACCTCAGTGGATACATGAAGTGCGTAAGTGCCATCCCACCAACCCTGCTTGGGGGGACCCATCTCAAGGGGGGCTTCACTGGTGGGCTTTGCCCCACTTAACCTCTGGTAGGAGTGAAAGCCATGACAGGGGGTCATTGGCAGGGCTGTCATCCCCACCACTGAATTGCCTTGAAACGGCTTCTTTCTGAATGCTTAGAGCTAATTCTTGGTGCTCAGCAGCCTCTGGCCCTTCCCAGCTCTCGTGTGGGTCCTGGGACGGGCGCTGTGGCCGGGTGGTCGTGCCACGGCTTTGCCAGGACACCGGCTGCTTGTCGCTGCTGCTGAGAAACAAGGGCTCTGTTAATGAGCAACAAGCCTGGCTGGAGAAGCTCCGAGAGGGACTCAGGCGTGCGAGCGAGTGTGCAGTTCTGGGCCAACTCTGAGTGACCTCCAGTGACCCCTCCTGGCCTGGGTATTTTTCTCCCTGCCCCGAGATTAGGCAATGGCAGAGCTCCCATCCACTTGCTGCTATCCGTCGGGGAGGAGGCAGCCACTGAGTGCCCAGGCAACAAACACCCCCTTTAGCCCTGAAACCAACTCGCGGTGAGCACGCTTGGTTGGTGGCTGGGGTTGCTCCTGCGGCGTAGCTCCGTGAACCATCAGACCCATGTATTTTGGTGGGGTGGGCAGAGTCTTATGATGCCAGGTGCTCCTGCCCCATCATATTAAACGGTTGCCTCAGCTGGAGCAAATAGTGGGGTTTTTTATGTAATTCCCCCCTAGTCTCCCTAGAAGAGCCACAGCGATTTTGGGAAGTGGTGGCCTCTAGAGGAAAGTGCGAGAGAAGGAGGAAAAGTGTTTCCGCTGCCAGCAGATAAAGAGGACACTCACTGCCTGGCCTCAGAGCATCCTCCCGCGTGGGGATGTCGTGATAGGGGTGAGCAGGAAGATGTGACGCCGCGGTGGATGGTGTGAGTTCATCTGTGGCTGGCGGACATCTCCATCTCGAAGCTGGAATGTCTCCATCAGAATCCCGTAATTCGGGGTAGTCTCACGCCGGAGGGAGTCAGCTTTGTCTGGGGACTCACTTGCCTGGCACACGTGTCCTTGCTGAGCCCAGAGCCGGCCACAGCTGCTGGGTGTTGGTAGGGTCAGGGAGATCTGTGTGTTTCCACCTTCCTCATGTCTCACAGGCATCAGGTCACAGAATGAGAGAATGACAGGGGCTGGAAGGGACCTCTGGAGATCATCTAGTCCAACCCTGGGTCAGGCTCCGTCTCTCTCAATATAAAGAAGATTCTCCTCATGTCTAGATGGAACTTCCTATGTTCAAGTTTGTGCCCATTACCTCTTGTCCTGTCACTGGGCACCACTGCAAAAGAACTGGTCCTGTCGTCCTGACACCCACCCTTTAAAAGCATGGATCAGATCCTTCCTCAGTCTTCTTTTCTCCAGACTAAAAGGACCCAAGTCCCTCAGCTTTTCCTCACAAGAGATGTTCTAGTTCCTTCATCACCTTCATAGCCCTTTGCTGTCCCCTCTCCAGCAGTTCCCTGTCCTCCTTGAACCAGAGTGCCCAGAACTGGACACGGCACAGGTTGTACCCTAGAGGTACTGGGGTTTTTTAACACAGGCAGAGAAACCCTCTCCAAGCCATGGCATCCTTGTCCCCCACCAGCACTGGCAGTAGCATCTCGTCCTCATCAAGACCCCTAAACCTCCCTGTGTGCTAGATGAAGGACATCAGTGGTGCTTTGGGGCTGCTGAGCCTCTCAGGAGCTGGAGGTGTGAGCGTGGGATGCTCTCCTCCCCCAACTCCGTTTGCCTGCAACTCCCCATGACCCTTGAAGCCCAGGGCATGTTAAAATGGTTTTCCAGGCAGGACGCAGATGGATCACAGCCGCCCTGCACCACGAGCCAGCAGCACCCTGTGACCCCAACGTGCCAGCCCCAGCAGTACATCCCCAAGGTCCCAGCTCAGCCCCAGTGTGGTGTAAACCCCTCATCTGGATAACCGGAGTAACAGCGATGCTGGGGCAGTTGGTGCTCCCTGCCGCGGAAGTGCTGCGCCGGGATTTTTGGCAGGGTGACAGGAGCCCAGGATAACCGGTCTCCATCCCAGGGGGCTAGAGCTTGCCAGGGGGGTCGCAGCCAAACCCAGGCCCGGCGCTCAGAGCCTCCCTCATGGGGAGCGTGGCCAAACTCACACCGGAAACATGCACCGGGTCGAGTCCCGGGGGCTTGGCCTCCTCCGCCAGCTGGGACGTGTCAGTGGCCCCGGGAGGAGCTGGGGATGTTAACTCTGGCTTGACGGGGCAGAGAAGGCAAAGCTTTCGTGCTGGAGCTGGGTTGCTCTTTGCTGTGTTTGAGTGCCCGGGTGGATGCAGGGATGCCTGGGTGGATGCAAGGGTGCCCAGGAGGATGCCTGGGTAGATGCAGGGATGCCCAGGCAGATTCAGGGAGGCCTGAGGGGATGCCCAGAGGGATGCAGGGTTGCCCATGGGGATGCCCAGGACAATGCAGCGATGCCTGAGAGGATGCAGGGATGCCCAGGCAGATGCAGGGAAATCCGAATGGATGCCTGCAGGGATGCAGGAAGGATCTCCCATACCCAGGTGGATGCAGAGGTGCCCAGGAGAACCTGTCCCTGTGGAGGAATTGAAGCTTTTCCCAGCAGGCAAACCCTGTGCGAGGTCAGCGTGGAGCTGGCAGCCGGGAGCGCTCGTGCTGCTGCCAGCAGCCTGTGTTTGGTTGCCATGGGTGGTTGGCGTGACCAGCAACCGTGGGAGGTGGAGCGGGGCACTACCAACACAACATAACTGTGTCCAAGGCAGCGGCGGGGCCCTGACAAATTGCCTCTTACGCCAAGGCTTAGTCAGGGTTGTTAATCACCGTAATGCACGTGGCGGGGGGGTTTTTGCCCTCTGGTTTTAACGTTGCGCTCGCAGCGAAGTCGTACGTGGGAGCTCTTGCATGATCTTGTGACTCAAGGAGAAGAGGCTTTCATGGAAAGCAGCCGCCGCGAGATGCAGGAGCCGTACCCAGCATTGCCGTGGGTCACCAGCCTGGCCAAGGGAGGCCAGGGCAGGGGTTTGTGTCAAACCCAGTAAAAGGGTTTTATCCCCAGTCCTTAGCTCCCCAGTGCAGGTTCGGGAAGGAGCATCAGTTCCACAGAGGTGGGGTGAGCTAGGAGAGGGGTGGCTGCAGAGAAGCTCACCCAGGAGAGCTGCCTAGGTGCTGTGGGGTGCTGCTGGGCCTCGGGAGGCTCGGGGGTGCCCGCTGGCTGGGGTGCACCGTGAGTGCTGTACGTGGACTTTGCGGGGAGATGCCCTCGCCCCAGCCTTGCCTCGGGCTGTGCTTTTCCTCCTCCCGCTGGAAGATGCCACGGGGCTGTGGGCTGAGCCAGAGGCTGCGTCAGCCGGGGGGTACCCCGTGGGATCTTGCCCTGGTTCAGAGTGTCCGTGGCTGGGCTGGGTGCTTTGGCAGATCCCACAGACACAGTCCCTGTGGGCGATTCATCTGCCCAGGTGAAGGCACCAGCCCTGGGAGGAAACAGATCCTGCTCTGATTACACCCCTGGTTACACCCCAGCTGTCTAAGGGTTGCCCCAGGGCATCTTGTCATGGCTCCGGCCCAAGGGATCGAGAGGAGCCCAGCGGCAACGGGGCCGCCCTTGCTCTGCCTTTTGCCAGCCTGGGGCTCCACGTTTCTCTTCAATCTGCCACCAGGCTGGGGCGGAGAGTGCCGAGACATCTCCCCACGGGAGCAGTGCTTGGGGACAGGGTGCCTGCCACCCTGCTCTGGGATGTGGCTGCCTGGTGGGTTCGGTGCAGGTGGGAGGGTGGCCCCCGATGCCTGATCCTCCGGGAGGGCTCTGCTGGTGGGCACGGGGGCTCATCCGAGCTGTCTGCATCCCCAGCTGGAGGACTGCACGCTGCAGGTCTCGCCCTCCGGACACTACCTGGACCTCGACTTGTCCCTGCTAGAGCAGAAGGATGATCTGGAGGGTTTCTACGAGGAGGTCAGGTGAGGCACACAGGGTGCCCAAACCCTGCGGGGATGGAGCACAGGGAGCCCACACATGTACGAGCACCGGGGGCTGCGGGCGAGGGGCGGGAGGGCCAGGCTGGTCCCTCTGCAAGAGCTCACGAGGTGTTTCTTCTCGCTTTAGGAAGGGGAGACGGCCGACCCTGATCCTGCGCACGCAGCTCTCCGTCCGAGTCCACGCCATCATCGGTGAGTTGGAGCTGCTCCGTCCGGGCTGGTGTGGCTCTGGTGGCTCAGCCCCCTCCGCGTAGGTCTTTGTGGGGAGTTTTGGCCAAGGTTTTTGTGATGGAGAGAGGGAGCGACACAGCCCAGGGCTGCTCCCACCCCATAACCCACCCCCAGAAGTGCAGGGGACGCAGTCCCCGTGAAGCTGGTGGGAACCCGCTGGGTTAATCCCCTCCATCGTCTGAGATCGGGACTTCTGCTTCTCAGCTGGGAGCCCACCGCAGATATTCGGGGTTATTCAGGCAAGCTCTAAATATAGCTTTGTAGGATACAAACAGCTCGAGCACAGCAGAAAGCGCTGCTGCAGCTTCGGGCAGCCCGCTCGGAGGTCCTGCAAAATATTCATGAGTCTCAAGACTTTTTTTCTCCTTAGCAGGAGGGAGAACAAGCACTGAGCAGGGCGATGCCGGCCGGGCATCAGCTGGCTGTGCCGGACTGTGGCCGAGCAATGTGGGAAGGACCAGGAAGGCCAGGGTCAGGGTCGTGCTCCTTGCTATCGGTTCCCAGGCTCCGGCTGAGCCCGGGGATGCTCTGCTTTCCCTCGCAGCCTCTCTGCTTTCCCTCTTGGCCGCTCTGACAACCGATAAGCGAGCGGAGGAGGCTGCCGGGACCTCATGTTTTACAGAGCTCTTGTCAGCATGTCTGGAGGGCTCCTTGGCCAGGTCATTTTTGGCTTGTCACGGCTCTAAGCCTGACCCAAATAACTCGGGATGCTCGGATAACTCGGTTCTTGGACGCGGGAAGCGCTGGCTCCTCATGCCTTTGATCTCCGCTCGTCGGAGCAGAGCTTTCCAGCTCCCCATTGAAGCTGCTCCGTGCTGACTCTATCCCCACGAGCACGTAGTCTCCAGCCAGCGTCCAGCCCGCCGACCGTCCTTTTGTCCCTGAGCAGCCGATGTCCCATTGCCGTCCTTCCAGTCCCTATCCTGTGGCTTTTCCCAAGCCGCGGGCCTGCAGGGAGCCCCGGGACCATGCCAGGGCTGTGCCCGAGGAGGGACAGCTAAAAGTAGCTCAGCCTCCTGCCCGCGTTCGTGTTTTGGTTCCGCACAGGAAACCAGAGGGGATATTTATGTCATTGCTGGGCAGAAAAAAAACAAAAGGCAAAATAAGGAAATAGGAAGGTGGCAGAGCTGAAGTAAATAGTTGCTAAGCTGCAGCTGCTTCTACCCTGCGTGTCCTGCAGCCGAGGGCAGCGGCAGCATCCTGGGGTGACAGCTCAGGGGTTGAGCTGGGATGCGCAGCTTTCCCAGGCAGCCGGGAGCCTCCTGCAGCCCCAGTTCAGGCACTTCTTTGTTCCTTCCAGAGAAGCTCTACAATTCGCAGGGGCCGGAGCTGCGGCGCTCCCTCTTCTCCCTCAAGCAGCTCTTTCAGGTATGATGTCTCCGGCACGGTGAGGGGCTCATGGGGGCTCCCCCGGGGGCTGGTTGCCCGTCCCCACCTCCCCTCGCTGTGCTAACCCCTGGGCTTTGCCCCGCAGGAGGACAAGGACCTGGTGCCGGAGTTTGTGAACCTGGATGGATTGACGTGTCTGATCAAAGTGGGAGCAGAGGCCGACCAGAACTACCAGAACTACATCCTTCGGGGTTGGTAGTGGGGTAGAGGGCACCTCTCACCCCTGGGGAGGAAGGCTGGGACGAGGAGGCGAGATTGCCTGGGCTACCTTGTGGGCAGCTGCCAGACCTGGCCCTTGGCATGGCGATGCTGTGTGGGACTGGGAAAGTCGTGATCCTGCCCGCCCCACCATGCCCCTGCCTGCTCTCTGCCTCGCAGCCTTGAGCCAGATCATGCTCTTCGTGGATGGGATGCAGGGTGTCATCAACCACAACGAGACCGTCCAGTGGCTGTACACACTGTCGGGAAGCCTGGTAAGCTCCTGCTGACCTTGGGGGCTGCCTGTGCCCTCCACTGCACCCCCTCCTTCCCTGCCTGTGGCTGTCCCCGTGCACTGTCCCTCGGGGGCTTTACCCCAACCACTGCCTTTAGGCTGGGTGCTCTGCTACCTTTGGGGGTGTCGCATCTTGCTCCCACCCATCTAGAAGCCACCCAGGGTCTCCAGAGCTCTCTGCCCTGCTGTGACCTCGCTCCAGGGCACAGAGCTTGAGTGAGCCTGTCCTTCTCTGGGTCTCTTCCCGGTGCCCCTTGGCTGTTGGCATCAGAGCCACGAGCTGGTCCCTGGCCCCATGGCAAAGCCCCCAGACCTGGGCCATGGGGACAGTGCCCTGGCATCGCGCTGGCAGCCCCTGCCACTATCCCAGCTGCCGTCCCTTGTCCCAGTATCGCTTGGTGGTGAAGATGGCGCTGAAGCTGCTGCTGGTGTTCGTGGAGTACACGGAGCCCAACGCCCTGCTCCTCATCCACGCCGTCAACACCGTGGATCGGGCGAGAGGTGGGCGCAGCCCCAGCCACCCGCGAGGTCCCCCCCGGGGGATGACGTCCCCTCCCCAGCCCACGCGTCACCTCCGCGCGTCGCTTTTCCCAGGCGTGTGCCCGTGGTCCAACCTGATGGCCGTCCTGGAGCAACGCAACGGGGCCGACACGGAGCTGCTGGTGTTTGCCATGACGCTGATCAACAAGGTGCGGGGGTGGCAGGGTGTCCCCCTGGGGCTCTGCGTGCGTCACCCCAGTCCCAGCACCATCCCTCTGGTCCTGCTCAGACGTTGGCAGCCCTCCCAGACCAGGACACCTTCTACGACGTGACGGACTGCCTGGAGCAGCAGGGCATGGAGCGGGTGGTGCAGCAGTACCTGGGCAGCAAAGGCACCGACCTCGACCTCAAGCAGCAGTTCACGCTCTACGAGGTGAGTGAGGTGCCCGTGGGATTCGGCCACAGCTCCGTGGCAGTGTCGAGGGGGTGCAGGGCCGCCGTGCCTGATGCCATGCCACCCGGCCCCTCCGCAGAGCGCGCTCAAGCTGGAGGACGGGGTGGAAGAGCCGCCCGCGGGGGGACGCAAGGAGCGGAGGAGGACAGAGGAAGGCCGACGTGGGTGGAGATCCCAGGGTGGCTGCCCGGAACCCAGCCCCGATGGCCAGCCACTGGTGGGGTCCCCTGGCACCCCGAAGGAGTCCCCCACTGAGGACATCCCGGTTGTCCCTGCACTGAGCAGCCCAGCAGAGTAAGTGTGGCTGGAGAGAGACTGGTGGGGATGACTTTGGGATGGTGAAGATGCTGTGATGTGGCGTGAGCAGCTCAGGTCCATTCCCTGTGCCAGGGTGGGAGGCAGCCCTGTAGGACGTGCTCTCAGTCCCTGTCACCTCTCCACAGCAGTGTGCCCAGGGGACCAAGGAGCCCCCAACACCTGGCTTGTGTCAGCACTGGTGTGGCCAGCAGGACTAGGGCAGGGATGGTCCCCCGGCCCTGGGCGCTGGGGAGGCCGCCCCTCGAATCCTGGGCTCAGCTTTGGGCTCCTCACTCCCAGCAGGACCTGGAGGGGCTGGAGCGTGGCCAGAGAAGGGCAACGGAGCTGGGCAAGGGGCTAGAGCAGGAGGCTGGGGAGGAGCGGCTGAGGGACCTGGGGGTGTTGAACCTGGAGCAAAGGAGGCTCAGGGGAGACCTTGTGGCTCTGCACAACTCCCTGACAGGAGGTTGGAGCCAGGGGTGGGTCGGGGTCTGCTCCCCAGGAACAAGCAAAAGCACAAGAGGAAGTGGCCTCAGGTTGCCCCAGGGGAGGTTTAGGATGGAGCTGAGGAACAATTTCTTCCCCACTGTCCAGGGTTGCCCAGGCCTGGCCCAGGCTGCCCAGGGCAGAGGTGGAGTCCCCCTGATCCCTGGAGGGGGTTCCAAGCCGTGGAGATGTGGTGCTGAGGGACAGGGGGTAGTGGTGCCCTGGCAGTGCTGGGGCAACGGTTGGACTCCAGGAGCTTATAGGTCTCTTCCAACCCAAACAGTTCTATTATTCCTCCAGACCCTGCCCCATCAGTGTCTACAACAGCGCATCCAGCATTCGGCTGTCCCTGGCCTCTCCCCAAGCCGAGAAGGAGCAGCCCCCAGGCCTGGGCGAGCGCAGCATCTACAAGTAAGGAGCCAGGAGGGGCTGGGGGCATGGAGGGTCTCCCCAGGGTGGCTTCCAGGAGTGTATTGTGCCCTTGTCCCAAGGAGTAACAGTCTAGGTGGGCACTGGGACTGGGAAGAAGCGTGACGGGGTAGCGGGCATCTGAGAGGGTCCAGCCAGGGGCTCCAGGGACCCTTTGGGAACGCACCGCTCTGCTCCAGCTCCTCCTCCCTCTTCCTCTCTGCCCACGCTTGCCCTCTCCTCTGCCCACTCTTTCTATCTTTCCTTTTGCAGGCTGCACCAAACTGCCCCTGTCTGGTAAGTGCCCGGGCTCTGCACGCGGCTGCTCCCTCCTCTCGTGACGCTCTGGCGGGAGCGGGCATTGCCCTGCCCTGCTCGCTGCCCCTGGCACCCACCTTGCTGCCCCCATCCCGCGCCTCTCCCCTCCGAGCCCTGCCTGCGGGAGCCCAGCCCGCTCCTCACGTTGCTGGCATCCCCCACGGGGTGACGGCACCCTCTGATCGCCCCTGTCCTGGGGTGAGGTGACCCTGCTGCTGGTGGCACAGCTCACCCCGGGGCTGGCATCGCCATCCTGGTGCCAAACTGCGTGGCTCTGGTGGTGGGGGTGCTGCTCTGTCTTGCCAGCACCCAATGCCCCGTGGTGGCCGGGCACAGGAGGGGACTCGCTGGGGCTCTCCCAGCTCCCCGTGAGCCCCAGAGCCGTGGGGGGACGATGTTCCCGCGCCAGAGGGCTGCCAGGGGGTGCGTGCAGGAGGCACGAGCCCAGGGTGGGTGCCGGCAGTGGGGGCTAACCCCTGTTTTCCCTCAGGCGGGAGGATGCCCCCTCCTTGCGTGGGGACAAGCCCATTTTGAGGAAGTTTGAGTAAGTAGAGGCATGTGTGTGTCTCCAGCCATTCGCTTCCTCGGGCCGGCGCCCGGCTGGACGCATCTGGGATCCGGCCACGCCAGGGCATGAGGAGCAGGAGGGTCCCCACGAGTCTCTGCCCGGGCACCCTCCTGGGTTTTGCAGCTTTTGGATGAGGGTCGCAGTGAGCAGCAGGTCCATTGGGGCCAACTCGGGATGGTGGCAGCCTGACGGCACAAGCCTTCCGCTCCCCTGGGGCTGCAGCGTCCTTGTCTCCTCGCCGTGGTGGCATCACCTCCCTGGAGGAGGTCGAACCTTGCGAGTCGCCGCTGTGGTGTGGCCAGCGCAGGGGTGTCTGTGCTGCGGGGCTGGCTGCACGGTGTGGCATGGCGTGGTTTGCCCCTCGTCCCCATCATCCCCGTCCCCACCTTGCTCCCGGCCAACGTCCGCCCCTGTCTCGCAGAGCTCGCTTCTTGGAGAACCTGGCTGCAGCCCAGAAGGAGAAGATCTCTGCCATGGCCAAGGGACGGGTCGATGTCCTTGGCGATGCTGCGCTGGAGCATCCCACTGGTCTGCCATGGGACAGGGACAGCGGCGCCCCTGAGCCCGGGGTGGAGCCACACAGCATGAGTAGGTGCTGCCGGGGTGGGTGGGCTCACTGGGGACCCTGAGGTGGGTGTTGGTGGCCCTTCTGCCCCCAGCCCTGTGATACCTGGAGCCACGGAGGAGCTGGGTGGTACCTCCCTGCATCCGAGCACACCCCGCTGGAGAGCAGGACCCCAACTCTGTCCCAGCCTCTCCCCTTCTCCCTGCAGGGTCTCGCCTGGCTCGGCCGGACACCACCGACTCCTGCAGCACCATCTCCTCCGACACCAAGTTTATGCTAGACATGCTCTACGCCAAGGGCTCCTCAGAGCCAGGGAAGGAGAAGGTCTTCCCTGAGGTGCCTTCATCGCCCCTGGTCCAGGGTGAAGCAGAGATGGACACCGAGGGAGGTGGCAGCCGGGAGCAGGAGGACGCCCGGCACCGTGGCAGGGCTCCGGACGGGCCGGTGGCCAGCGCTCACGCCAAGCTGACGCGTGCCATGTCCAGCATAGATGCTGAGACCCACACGCAGAAGCTGGAGAACACCGGGATGATGCCCATCAAGAAGGACGTGGAGCTGACGTGGGAGCGCCTGGAGGCCAGCCCTGTGCTGCTGAGGATCAAGGACCTGGACTTCACTGATTTGGGGGAAGAGGAAGACTTTGATATCTTGGACACGGGGCCCATGACCAATGGCTCCTTTCTCCCTCCGGGCATCAAAGCAACGAGCGCTGGAGCTCTCATGGTTCCCCCTCCACCTCCTGGCATCCCTGGCTGCCCCCCACCACCACCTCCTCCACCACTTGGCATCCCTGGCTGCCCTCCACCACCACCTCCTCCACCTCCTGGCATTCCGGGCTGCCCACCACCACCACCTCCTCCACCTGCGATCCCTGGCTGCCCACCACCTCCGCCTCCACCTCCTTCAGTTCCTGGCTGCCCCCCACCCCTAGGGTTGCCAGGTCCCTCAGCCACAGACGGCCCCTCTCAGGCCAAGAAGAAGAGGACAGTGAAGCTCTTCTGGAAGGAGCTGAAGCAGCTGGATAGCCCCGTGGGGCCGGGCAGGTTCGGCCAGGAGACACTGTGGGCATCTCTGCAGAATGTTGAGGTCAATGCTGCTAAACTGGAGCATCTCTTTGAGTCACGGTCAAAGGAAGTGCCAACTTCAAAGGTACCACCAGGCTGGCACCCATCAGCCAAGGGGACTCGAGGGGTGGGAGGAAGGCTGTTAGCTCCTGTGGGGACACTGTCACCCTTACCCTGCCAATGATGGGTACCTGGAGCCTGGAGGCTCAGCGGGGACAGTGGTGGGCAGCGCTCAGGTTTGGATCACCACCAGGTCCCTGATGGGCTCCGCGCAGCCACGGTATTTTCATGATGCTGAGCCCTTTGCCTGCTTGACCCCATCCATCCTGTCCTCTTTGCAGAAAGCCATTGATGGGAAGAAGGTGGTGGTGGTGCTGGACCCCAAGAGGAGCAATGCCATCAACATTGGCCTCACGGTGCTGCCACCCGTGCACATCATCAAGACGGCCGTGCTCAACTTTGACGAGTTTGCGGTCAATAAGGAAGGGATTGAGGTGAGCACCAGAGAAGCTTGGCCCCACCGAGGTCCTCGTGCGGGTCATTTCCCCTGGCCAGGAGGCCTCTGTGCCATGATGCTTGTGCTGCTAGCCCTGTGGTGACACAGCTCAAGGTGACATGTCTGGAGTCTGACATGTCTCTCTTTGCCTGCTCTAGAAAATCCTGACCATGGTCCCAACCGAGGAGGAGAAGCAGAAGATCCAGGAGGCCCAGCTGGCCAACCCTGATGTGCCCTTGGGCTCTGCCGAGCAGTTCCTGCTCTCCTTGTCTTCCATCAGTGATCTCACAGCCAGGCTCCAGCTCTGGGCCTTCAAGCTGGACTACGAGAGCCTGGAGCAGGTAGAGAGCCACGTACCCCACCTGCCCTCCACCCTCCCACCTGAGTGCTGTGCCAGGCATGTTCCTGGTGGGAACTGGAAGTACGGGAGGTGCCACCTTGGCTGGGGTTATGGGCTGCAGGTCCCCATGGGCTTGGGTTGACCAGGAGGTGATTGTCCTCATGGGCAAGGGCGAATGCTGAAGGGAGAGGGTGGCCAAGGGGTCTCACCTGCCTCTCTACTAACCCAGGAGATTGCAGAGCCGCTCTTCGATCTGAAGGTGGGCATGGAGCAGCTGGCCAGAAATCACACCTTCAAGTGCATCCTGGCCACGCTGCTGGCCATGGGCAACTTCTTGAACGGCTCTCAGGTGAGGAGCAGGGTCTGGAGGGACATGGCCTGTCTTGGGCACTGCAAGGACAGGACCAGCCATGGTGCCTACGTACCCAAGAAGGAACTGTAGGAAGTCTGGGATGGTGCCTGAGGCTGGGTGGGGACCCAGTGGGTCTACAGACTGGAGGAGGGATGTAGCAGGTCTGCTGGAGGAGGGACGTAGAAGGTCTGCTGAGTCCATTGGGGTTTCAGAGCAGAGGCTTTGAGCTGGGCTACCTGGAGAAGGTCTCGGAAGTGAAGGACACAGTGCACCGGCAGTCCCTGCTCCACCATCTCTGTCAGATGGTGGTAGAGAAGTTCCCAGAAACCACAGACCTCTACTCGGAGATCGCCTCCATCACCCGCTCCGCCAAGGTGAGGCAAGGCAGGGTAAGGGGATGGGTCCCATGGCTGTCTAGCTCCACCAGCACAGCCGAGAGCCGACACCTCCCTCTTCCAGGTTGACTTTGACGAGCTGGCCAACAGCCTGGTGCAGCTGGAGCGGAGGTGCAGGGCCTCCTGGGACAACCTGAAGGTGATTGCCAAGCACGAGACCAAGCCGGTGCTGAAGAGCAAGCTGACGGACTTCCTCAAGGACAGCACCCAGCGCATCGTCGTCTTGAAGGTGGTGCACAGGCGCATCCTCAACAGGTCGGTGGCTCAAGGTCCTGGGGATGTGGTGGGAACCTGATGGCCCCATTGATGGGCTGCCGTGACCGACGTCCCCGCAGGTTTCACTCCTTCCTGCTGTACCTGGGCTACCCGGCGAGCACGGCGCGGGACGTGAAGGTGACGCCCATCTGCAAGCTGCTGCGGGAGTTCGCCCTGGAGTACCGCACCTGCCGGGAGCGCGTCCTGCAGCAGCAGAAGAAACGGGCCGCCCACCGCGAGCGCAACAAGACCCGGGGGCGGCTCATCACCGAGGTACGGGGACGCTCTGCTGGCCACCACCAGGTGATGTCCCCCAGGTCCTCTCTAACACCCACCTCTCCTCGCGCTGCAGACGGAGAAGTTCTCCGGCATTGCCGAGGCTGCTTCACCGCCTGCCGTGGTGTCCAGTGGCCCTGAGGAGCAGATGGAAGCGGGTCACGAGAGCATGAAGATCCTGCTGACCTCCCCCACAGACGCCCCTGCCCGCCGCAGCCGGGCCAGCCGGGGTAGGAGCAGGGTGGCAGAGGCACTCCAGGCACGCTCGGTTGGCTGGGCACAGCTGATGCCAGCATCCCTCTTGTCCCCATGCAGGAACAGGGCATGTCACCCCCACCCAAGGCTCTCCAGCCCAGGAGGACGTCCCCAGCTCCCCAGATGACGCTTCGGATGAAATCATGGACCGGCTGGTGAAATCAGTGACTCACAATGCCAACCCCCGGCCCTGTGCCAACAAGGAGCGCAGGAGGTCCCGTGGCAACAGGAAGTCCTGTAAGTCCTGTTTGTGTCCCCGTGTCCTGTCTCGTCTCCATCCGTATGCTCTGCCCCGTCCCTGTGCTCTGTCCCATCTAGGTGTTCCTGCCTAGATGCTCTTTCCCATCTCAGCGTCCCTGTCCCTATATCCCGTCCCACCTCTGTGGCGCTGTCCCTGGACTCTGTCGTGTCCCTGCCCAGATGCCCTTTCCCATCTTTGCATCCCTGTCCCATCTCCATGTCCCTGTCCCATCTCTGTCGCTCTGTCCCCACACCTTGTCCCACCTCTGTGTCCTTATCCCCATGCCCTGCCTGGCTCCTTCTCCCCCGGCCACCCCTGACCTCCCAAGGTGGTACCTGAGACCAGAGGGTGCCACCACACCCCATTGCCTCCCCTCCCCACCCCAGCCCGCCAGGGCCGCTGTGTCCAGGCAGGCACCCGGCGCGTGGTGCCCCTGGCAGCCAGTGCCACGCGTGCCGCCAGCGCCAGCCTCTCCTCTTCCCGCAGTGAGACGGACGCTGAAGAGCGGGCTCAGCGACGAGCTGGTGCAGGCCCTGGGCCTGGGCCGCGCACCCGGCATGGAGGTTTGAGGGGACCGAGGAGGCTCCTGCTGCTTCCCACCACCGGCAGCCCCCAGGCCAGGACACGGTGGCAGCTCCTGCTGCTCCAGGACGGGCACGCTCTGCACCCTTCGTCTTGCCTCCAGCTCCTGGAGGTGCTGGCAGCAGGATGGGAGCGATGCCCCGGAGCTGCTGCATGGGCGCTGGGCTGGAGGATGCTCAGCACCCCTGTGTGGAGGCTTGAGGTTCATCAACAGTATTAGAGGGGTCACGGGGCTGGACCCAGACCCGCTCTGGGAACTGGGTCTGGCCCGTGGCCGCTGTGGCAATAAAGTCATGACACGCTGCTGGAGTCCCTCGTCCCTGTGGCCAGGTCACCCACTGCTGGGCTGGGATGCTGGAGGCTCCTGATGCCACGGGCTGGAGCAGGCAGGGGTGAGGGCGGCGGCAGGAGAGAAGGGGCAATGCTCCCTCCAGCAGCCCTGGGGAAGCCATAACCATGGTCCTGAGCGGGACCTGGGTGCTGCCAGAGATGTTCTGGGGAGCCCAGTGTCCCCATCCCCTGAGGAGACCGGCGCTGCTGGGCTGCACCAGCATCCCTCCTGCTGCAGCCCCAGCCTGGGGCAGCTCTCAGCTGGCAGCAGCCAGCCCTGGGGCTTGTAGGCACCATCATCCCTGCCAAGGGCAGCACGATCACCTCGTGGGGGACGCTGTCAGGAGGTGTGAGGACTTCTGCCAGGCTCAAGGCTGCTCGCTCAAGGACAGGAGCAGCGACAGCTCCAGTGCAAGGCCACGGCGTGGAGAAATCCCGAGGATATGGCCCATCTCAAACCTCCCCTCTCCCTTACAAACCTATCCTGGGTCCAAGGCAGGTTCGTCCCCTCCCAGAGTGGATCCAGGGCACAGTATCCGCCTTGTCCACTGCAAATCTGTCCCTGGCCAAGCTGCAAGCCTTGGGAACATCTCCCTGTGCTCGGTAGATGGGCTGCGTCAGGTTGTAAATGCTGCCAGGGTGGTATCATCTGCCTGTTCCTGTGGGACCTGGGAGGTGCCCAGGTAGGAACATGTCACCTCCTGGCTGGTGCCATCCTGGGCATGGATTAAAACCCACACTGGACTCTGGCTGCGATGCTCCTCATGGATGGCAGGTGATGGGTGGGTACCATTTCCAAGCATCCCCCTCTGCCAGCTGCAGTGCTTTGGGCACCGTCACCCGTGGCAGAGGCGTTTGGGGCCGGTGTCACATCATCCATCGCGGCAGCTCCGCCTTGGCGCTGCCTCCAGCCCTGAATCCCGCACAGCAGGTCCCTGCGGCTTTCAAGGAATGAAGAAAAACTCCACTGGGCAGGGCAGCTTCTGCCTCCCGCCGAACCTCTGCCCAGGGTTGTCCCTCTCCCACGGTGCTGCGCACGCTGGTGGCCTCTGAGGAGCTGAGCAGCACCAGCCTGCCCCAGCTTTTGATCTGCCTGAGATGTTCCTGGGTGGCTTTGGGCACAGCAAGAAACCACACCAAGGGTTAGGGTGTCCCAGAAGTTCCCCAAGACGTGGTCTGGCTCTCCTTCCTTCTGGGTGCTTGACTCAGGTCCCCAAAGAGAGGATGAAGAAGTCACACCAGGTGCTATGGAGCCACTCAAATGCACAAGAAGGAAACAGGGGTAGAAAAGCATCTGCCCCAGGTACCCAAAGGGACAGCAGACATTTGACTGTTCCCCTCGAGCACTCACTGGGGGAAACTGAGGCAGGGTGCTGGGAAATACCCCCCCCTCCTCCCTCTGAGTGGTTTGGCAGGACCTGGGGTGGCCATGTCCTCATCAAAGGCCTCCACCAACCCCTGTTTATTTGTTTCCAGCTGGGGTTTTTTGCAGCCTTGGTGCTATTTCCAGGATTCCCGGCCGCGGGCGCACGCTGCCCTTGAGTGGCGCCTCCGGTGCTTGGCTTGGCTGCTGCACAAACGTCTAATGCCAAAACAACACCAGGCAGGCTGCCCCCCACCCCGGGAAGGACGGAAAGGTGGTGGTGAGATGCTGGAGTCTCCTCTGGTAGCAGAGGCAGGTTTGTGGGCTGCCGGGGGAGGCTTGGGGAGGAGCTGGGGCACGGGTGGCATCAGCAGAGCCAGGGTTGGGGTGCTGCACCCCCAGGAGGATGCTTCGGGTGGGATGAGGTGGCCCTGCCAGGGCACCTCGAAGCACCCAGCCCCTCAACCCCTGCCCAGAACCGGGCTCAGCCCCTCCGTGGCTCCCGGCCACGCCAAATCTGTGGCCACCAGCCTCGTGTCCTGCTGCCACGAGGGGGCACGGCGGCCACACGCACGGCGCATGGTGCAGCCACCACAGATGGCACCTCCTGGCCCGCTGCTCTTGGCCTTCGCTTGGCTCTTCTCCCCTTGCCGGCACCCAGGGGGGCTGCAGCCCGCTCCCCCCAGCCCACCACACGTCCTGCCGCTTTCACGGCCCCCAGGAGATGACAGCCACGGCCTTGGGCCCGGCCGTTCATCTTGCCGGCGGGGACAGGCGCCCGTCCCCCCGCGCTTGGCCGTCTCGCCAACGCTCGGCCCTGGCCCCCGTCTCGGCCTGGCCCCTTTCCAGGCAGTGAGGAGGAGCAGGGGACAGCAGGGCGAGCTCAGCTCCGCTTGCTGTCGCCTTCACCCTCTTCTGCAGCAGTTCGGTGGTGGAGACCTGCTCCACAGAGCCTGAGCTGGAAGATGTCCCCTGCCTCTGTCGCACCCTGGCAGCTCTTTCCACGGGACCGGGGTCCTCTTTGCTGCCACCCTCCGAGGCTGACTCCAGCCTCATGCCATACGGGCATGTCCCCACTGCTGCCCTGGAGCTCAGCGGGGGGAATACCCGTGCACCTGGGCTCGTGATCATGAAGCCACGAAGCCTCGACACCTTGCGTGAGAAGCACCGTTCCCACCAGGGACATACAGGTCGGAGCCGTCCAGAGCACCACTTGCAAGCCCCAGGGTGCCCTGCCCACCTTCCAGGAGCATCACAATCATCTGTCCCCCTCAAATTCCTCCTGTTCTCTCAGGACTCCTCCTCTACCTCGTGGCCCTAACCCTCTTGAGCAACCTGGGGCTGGCATCACGCTCTGCTCTACAACCTCCTTCCCCAGCAGGATGGAGGCGTGGGATGGGATCCAGGTCACAGCTGCCACGACCTACTGCCCTCTTCCCTGGGGACAGAGAAGCAGGATGTCATCTGGAGCATGACCTAGCCAGATTCCTCTGGGCTGTCCTGCGGCCAAGAGGGAGCCACATTCCCCCTCTCCCTGTGACCCTAATGCCAAGGTAGATGCCCTGTGATGAGCACAGGAGATGGGAGGGTGCTGCTGGGCGGGCAGAGCAAGCCTGGCATGTGCACCACAGGTGCCCGAGGAGGTGTGGGGTGCAGAGAACCAAGCGTTAGCAGAGCTGGGAGCACCTCAGTGTCACCAACGCTTCCCAGCCACACCAAATGAGCAAGGTCCCGGCAGCCCAAAAGCAGCTCCTGTTTGAAGAACTGTGGTGCAGAAAGCTCAGCTGGCGAAGAGGCTGCCAAGGGCACAGTGACATGGGATTCTCAGCAAGGTGGAAAAGCTCGAGGTCAGGCTGGGGAACAGCAGCTTCCCAGAAGGTGAAATCTCTCCTGAAGCCATGAATGCGGCTGGAAGCGGAGCCGTGTTTTGTAAACATCTGGAGATCCTGCACAACCTGAAAAAAACAAGTCGGAGGCAGGAATTTTCCGAAGATGAGGGGATTTGCAAAGAGCCAGATCCAAGGTCAGCACTTGGCTGAATGGTCCATGCTGGGCCATGGAATCCTGGGAGCAGAGGGGTCCTGCCAGGAGCTGGAGACAGTTTTGGGCTGTGCCCACCATCCAGGTGTGGTGCATAGAAACCCCCTGAGACTCAGGCTGATCCCACCAACATGAGATCAGCTGCATGGGATGATGGGCGCGAGTGATCACTTGCGTTTTACAGCAGCAAAACGTAAGGAAAGCGAAAGAAAAAGTCCTGAGGTAAGTTGGAAACAACAGATGGAAAGTCTTTGGGGGAGAAGGGGAAGGAGATCCTAGTACAAGGATATAAGGTGCTCCTTGGGTGGCTGTGGCTCACACTGGCAGTGCCACGGGAAGCGTGTCAAGGCTGGGCTTTGCTAGACCCTGCGTTAGGTTTCCGTGCCCTGGGCTTGAGGAAGGATCCTGGGGTTATTAAAGCGCTGGGTGTATGACCGGCCTCCTGGAGCTGAGCCTGGCTTAACTGAACCACAGCCACCCCAGATCTGCCCTCCCCAGAGAAGAACACCACAACAACAGCGAGCTCCTGCTCCGGCAGTGAAATCCAACGAGAACCAGTAGAACAGCGTGAGTTCAGTGGTAGGACACAAATACTTGATGCTGGGAGTAATTCATCACTGAGACACTTTGAGTCAAAACGAGAGTTAATTCCAGGCAGTGCAATGGCCTTTGTCACCCCTGAACTGTCTCTGGCCCAGATGCCAGTGGGGTCCAGTGTCACACATCTTCACCATGAAGAAGGATGGATCCACAGCCACCCCAAGGCCTCTGCAAGCATGGTGTGGGAGAGAAGGAGCCTCATGTGCTTGAGTTAGAGAGGGACCTCTCCAGCATCTCCTTGATGGTCCATGGTCCCAGCTCACTAGGGACATCCAAGTGGGTCGCAGCTCCATGGTCCCCTCTCTTGAGATGATTGCTCCTCAGGAAGGACTGCAGCCCGTGGTCTGTGCAAGGAAGCAAGCGCTGGCACGAGTCTCCGTTGGCGCTGAACAAAGTGTCCTGTTAGATGCTTACCTGGGTGGTGTTTCCTAAGGAGATAATAGCTCTGGAAGAAGGACTTGCTGTTTTGGAGAAGATTAAGTATCTGTGGGAGCAGCGTGGATGAATCATGTCCCTCATGGGCTTAAAGCCCCTGGAGGTGGCTTATGGCACTCGGAAAACAATGTCATGAATCTTCTGCAGATGAGATTAGGGAGGGGAACAATTATCTCAAAACCTGTTAGTCATGGGAGGCTCCACTGAGCTGGAGGAACAGCCTTGGGCAAGGGGAGCACTAGGAAGATGTTGTGTCCCCCCTGGGGACCTGGGTGAGCAGCCCCAGGAAGGCTGTGGGAGGTGGCTGCGGTGGAACCAGCCCCGATTCCCCTGGAACAGATGAGCTGTAATTAGCAGAACGGGTACAGAAGAGCTCAAGTAGGTCAAAAGGTAATGGGGCTATCACCGGCGTTTCCTAACAGCGTGGCGCGGCGGGGAGACACCCTCCGGTGTTGAGCAACGGGATGATGAACAAGGCCAGGCGCTGTCTTCAGCGGAGTAGCCACCAAGGTCACCCTAACCGCACGCCAGCCTTTTGAGCAGAGCTAGGAGACAGCCAGGGCCAGTAAAAGGTGGGCCAGCCCCACCCCACCAGACCTCTTGGTGAAAGCATCCACGGAAGCCCTGGCTGCAGCCACGAGAGCACACCACGGCTATCTGCAACTCATCTTGAGGTGTCCCTTGAGAAGGGCAGCGTGAGACCATGCATGAGGAGCTCTGGAAGGGATGGATGAACGGGCACTAAACCCAGCTCCTAAGGAGAATTTGCATTGCAATTTGGGAATGGCCACATCTACCCTTTGTGAAATGCCGTCATCGGTGTGGACTCAATGTTCCGGCCATCTCTGTACAACACCATAGCCCTGATCTGCTCCCCTGCATGTCCCAGTAGCTTTAGCTTGGCTGGTGCAGGGAGGGACACACTCTCAGGGGAACCACATCTTTAGAAAACAACATTTCTCCAACAGGATTCTCCAAGCCCCGGTGAGGTGATCAGGTGGGGAAGTTTAACTGGGTCCTCTTCGGAACCCCAATCCCTCAAGGCTCTGCCTTGTTGCCACCTACATCGTTTTCACCCAGTGCTGCGAGCGAGCGGGTTCCTGCGGGGTGGCCGGGCTGTTTGGAACATCCCTCCTCCTCCTCCTCCTCTACCTCACCAGCATTCCCGAAATTCCCCTGCCTGGAAGAGCCGGGCTGTGAACCCAGCTGGGTCCCACCACCACACCCCGGCAAAACCACCCCAGCCTGTTTGACGCTGCCCTTCTCCAGCGCCGCTGCCGCCACTGTCGCCACCGATGGAATGTGTTTGTCCCACCGGTACCAAGGCGGATGGCACAGGCAGGGCTCACGGGGGCTGCCAGCGGCAGCGCCTCCAGGATCAGAGGCCGCTGTTGATGCTGGCACGAGAGAGCCTCTCGCCCTCCACGCCGAGGACACCGAGGGTCGTGCCCGTGGCAGGGACGCGCCAAGGATCACCACGTGCGGAGCCTTGGTGAAATATTAAAGCGGGCGCTTAATAAAGCGAGTCCAGCCGCGGCGATTAGCCTGTGTCATAAACCTGGATAGGAGAGGACTTTGTCCCGCAGGCCGCGGCGGTGCAGGCAGCTCCTGCCGGCACACACCAGAGATGGCACAGGCCTGGCACCCGGCGCTGCATGGCAGGGCTTCCCTCGAGCACCGGCAAGCCAGGAGGTGAGCCGCAGCCCTGGGACAAGGCGGGGTAGCCGGGTGGCTTGGGGTCATTAGCCCTGTGTCGGGGAAGGGCCTCACACCCTACCTGCTGGCTCTGGGCACCGGCTGGCCGTGGCACCAGGACCCCGGTGGTATGTGGCCCAGCACCCATATGGTGCTCCCTGAGCAGACAAACAGGTCCTGGGGGCAGCACCCTGCGAGGGGAGACTCCCATGGAAGGGTGGCCCCACTGGGAGGCCAGGCCCTGGGCCATGGAATGGGGGCACTGGTGGCACTGGTTCTGGTAGGGGAGTGAATGCAGTGTCAGGGAGCTCTGCCCAGAGCAGGCACTGAGTCAAGGCATGCCAGGCTGAACTGAGCCGAGCCAAGCTGTGCCAAGCTGTACCATGTTGAGCTGAGCCTGGTTGAACGGAGCTGAGCCAAGTTGTGCCTACCCAGGTGCACGATGTCCTGAGCCGTGCTGAACAGAGCTGAGCTGAGTTGAGCTGAGCTGAGCTGAGCTGTGTTGAGCTGTGCTGAACCGAACCAAGCTGAGCTGAGCTGTGCCCACTCTGGTGGAATGATGTCCCGAGACATGCCAGGCTGAGCCAAGCCATGCTGTGTCAAGCCAAGCTCTGTTGAGCTGAACTGAGCCAAGCTGAGCCGTGCCTACTTAGGTGGCATGATGTCCCAAGCCACGCTGAACTGAGCCAAGCTGAACCAAGCTGTGCCAAGCTGAGTCATGCCAAACCAAGCCATGCCGAGCTGAGCTGTGCCAAGCCAAGCTGTGCCCACCTAGGTGGCATGATGTCCTAAGCTGTGCTGAGCTGAGCCAGGCTGTAGGTGGCATGATGTTCTGAGCTGCGCTGAGCTGAGTTGTGCCTACCTAGGCAGCACAAAGTCCTGAGCCAGGCTGAACGGAGCCGAGCCGAGCTGTGCCATGCTGAACTGAGCTGAGCTGAGCTGAGCCGTGCCTCCCTAGGAGGCATGATGACCCAAGCTGTGCTGAACCGAGCTAAGCTGAGCTGAGTCTTGCCTACCTAGGAGGCATGATGTCCCAAGCCAGGCTGAGCAGACCCAAGCCATGCTGAGCTGAGCTGAGCTGAGCTGAATTGTGCTGTGCTGAGCCGAGCTGTGCCTCCCTAGGTGGCACAATGTCCCAAGCCAGGCTGAGCCATGCTCATCTGAGCCATGCCTCCCTAGGCAGCACAATGTCCCAAGCTGTGCTGAGATATGCAGTGTTGTGCTGAGCCGAGCCAAGCCGAGCCGTGCTGAGCTGAGCCATGCCTCCCTAGGCAGCACAACGTCCCGAGCTGTGCCGAACCGAGCTGCGCTGAGCCGTGCTGAGCTGTGTTGTGCCTCCCTAGGTGGCATGATGACCCAAGCTGTGCTGAGCCGAGCCATGCTGAGCTGAGCTGTGCCTCCCTAGGTGGCACAATGTCCCGAGCTAGGCTGAGCTGCGCTGAGCCGAACCGTGCTAAGCTGAGCTGAGCCATGCTGAGCTGAGCTGTACCTCCCTAGGCGGCACGATGTCCCGAGCCAGGCTGAGCTGTGCTGACCCAAGTCGAGCCATGCTGAGCTGAGCTGAGTCGAGCT